>QVIK01000676.1:8693-28344 GCA_003957845.1 Oidium heveae | reverse complement strand
TTAATGAATGATGAATAAAATATCACAAATAAGAATACTCTCGGTTAACGTTGGTCGTTCTTCCTCTGCACGCCAAATTGCACTACAAACAGCGTATACTTCAAACATAGATATCTTGTTAATCAAAGAACCCTACATCTCCAGATTTACTGACCGGAAAAATACTTGCAACCACCCCTCTTTTGAATGCTTTACCTCCATTGATGACTGGTATATCAGGCCTCGGGTACTCACTTATACGAAAAAAGTTACTAACTTAAAATTCTCTCAGTATCGTCCCAACCATCCCTCAGAGTATGGAAGGGGTGATATTCTATTTCTCATTATACAAGGCCCTGATCGGCACTGTATTAAAATAGTAAACATTTACAATGCACCTCCTGGGTCAATTAATCCAGGTGCCGGAGTTTCTTTCCTTCTCTCTCTCACAGATATTCAATTCCCTTCAAGAGCAATCCTGGCAGGAGACCTCAATCTCCATCATCCTAATTGGAACCCATCATACCAAGGCTCACCCTCAACGCAGGCAGAGGACTTCATTCGTTGGCTGGATGACAAAGAACTCTTCCTTTTATCTGAAGTGGATATACCTACTCACAATCATGGAAATGTTTTAGACCTTTGTTTTGCTTCTAGTGATTTAATAGCAAGGGACGCTACCGCAGAAGTCCAGCAAGACTTAGACGTTACTTCAGACCATTATCCTCTCTTCATCAATCTACCCTACCAAATGACAAGGAACCCTACCTCTCCTAAACTTCTATTTGCAACAATTCAACAAGAAACATTCATTTTGTTACTTCATAACTACCTGGCCCCATTGAATTCACTTTCAGAAAAATCAAGTGCAAGCCTAGACAACAGAGCAGAGGAGCTCACTAAAATTCTCTTCAGATGCTTCTCGGGGTCTGCAAAATTATCCTTACCACACAATAGAGGTCAGCCATGGTGGAATCAAAATTGTAGAGAAGCGAAGGAGATTTATAAGAGAAGAGTACGAGCTGGCAATGTCTCAAGGGAAGACAGAAAAGCTTTTCGCAAAGTCGTTAAATCTGCTAAAATCCTTTTCTACCAATAAATAACTGACCAGGCGGCAAATTCAAGAGATGTTTTTCAGATAAAAAAGTGGCACAAATTGAAAGGACTATACCGAACTCCACCGTTAAAAGATCCACTCTTCCCGGACAACCCTCCAGCTCAGTCAACCATGGACAAAAGAGATGTATTGGCAAGAAATCTCCTTAGTAATCAGTCAGAAACAGAAGACATATCACTGCTCGTACCTACTGTTGCAAGAACCTCCCTTCCTTTCCCAAAGCTTACGGCACAAGAAGTTTCAAAGGCTATCCTTGGTGCTAGCAATACTATCCCTGGAAAAGATCAAATACCAGCGGGAGTCCTCCGCCTTGCTTGGCCTCACATTTCGGAACTAGTATTGGAATTATTTCAAGCGTGTATTGATATTGGCCATCACCCAGAATGCTTCCGAACTGCGAATGTAGCTATAATTGGAAAACCTAACAAACTAGACATGTCTAATCCTAGATCGTATAGACCCATTGCACTATTATCTGTTCTGGGAAAGGGGCTTGAGAGGCTAGTGTCAAAGCGATTATCATGGATAGCAATTAAACATAAAGCACTTACTCGCCAACAATTTGGGGCTTTACCACTACGGTCTAGTGTAGATCTTACAACTTCACTTACTCATGACATTGAGACCGCGCTAGCCAAAGGTATGACTGCCACAGTTGCAACCCTTGATATTAAAGGCGCCTTTGATACTGTCCTACCTGGTAGGCTTATCAGACGTCTCAGGGAACAAGGCTGGCCAGCAAATTTATGTGATTGAGTCTCTTCTCTCGTAACTGAACGTAAAGTGTGTATTCGAATCGACGGAGAAAATTGGAAAACCAAGTTCAATTACTTGCGGACTCCCACAGGGATCCCCAGTATCACCGATTTTGTTTATGCTTTACATCACTCCTTTGTTTAGGCTAGAAGGCTTGAACTCAGCTTTTGGATATGCGGATGACTTTGCAATCCTTAAAATTTCTCCAAGTTTGGATGAAAATGCGGAAAAGATAAGAGTTGCAGTAAACCAAGCGATATCCTGGGGAGATACTGAAGGTATAATTTTTGACCCTGCTAAATCAGAGTTATTTCATTTTTCCCGCAAGCATAGAGACAAATTAAATAGCCCATCAGTACAGACAATTAGATTTACTTTCTCCGAGAGTACTCAGAAACCATACTTGAAATGGCTCGGAGCACATTTTGACAGGAAGCTCACGTTTAAACACCATGTGCAAATACTAGCATCAAAAGCACTCAAAGTAGCTAACGCCCTTCGATGTTTGGGTAATACAATAAGAGGAATCTCTCCTAGACTGGCTAGAAAAGCAGCAACTGCATGTATTTTACCAATTGCTCATTTTGGAGCCGAAACCTGGTGGCCTGGTAAAGTTAGAATTCAAAATAATAGAAAAATCAGTAATAGGGTGGGCACACATATCTCAGGTATAGGAAAAGTACATTTAGCTACAGCAAGGGCAATCCTCCCAGTATACCGGACTTCACCTTCCGCGTCACTCCTAAGAGAATCCGGGCTCTTACCTGCAGAGCTCACTCTTGATACTATTGCACAAAACGCGGCTATACGTATACGAAAACTTGACCCTCGACACCCTTTACGTTTGCGTGGGGAAAGTCACTTTCACATCCTGCCTTATCACGATTTGCAAGGCAATACAGAAATATTCCCATTTCAGAATACTTCAACCCTATAGTCAACCCCCCATGGGAGATAGAAGAGACTAAGCAAGAATCCTTGCATCGTATTAGCGGCCCTATAGGTCCATCAGTTATGAGGGTAACTGATTTTCAAAAATTTTCTTAGAACAATTCCCAGAAATGACATCATAATCTACACAGATGGTTCAAAACTTGCAGATGGGCACTCAGGTAGCGGGTTTGTAATCTTTCAATTCGGAATCAGGGTATGTTCAGGGGCTTTTCCTCTCGGAAAATATAAAGAACCATTTGATGCTGAGGCCAATGCAGCCCTTCAAGGTCTGCATGCAGCTGTCTCATTTCCTTCAGCACGCTTCTCAAATGATGCCTGGATTTTTCTTGATAAATTAGGTGTTGCAAGTAAACTAATGTCTACATCAACTTCGAAATCATCTCAATCAACCTTCCTAGATTTCTTGAAAGCAGCAAAGAGCTGGAAAATAAGATCACGCCTCCCTCATACCCAAGAAGGGCAGGTTAGAATACGTTGGGTCCCTGGACATGCCGGGATAGAAGGTAACGAACTTGCTGACCTAGAAGCAAAAAGAGCAGCAGCTGTGCCTTATTCAGAGTCTCCCAAGTACTCGATTGCGGCATTGGAATAGTGGCATTCTACACAACAGAAACAAATAAAGATTAATTGGTGGAACAATAGTACTCCAATTAGATACGCACAATTAGAAATTAAAACTGCCCCGAGGTTCCCAAAGGAGCTCTTGCTGAGCCGAAAGGCTTTAGGGCAATTAATTGCCGCCAGGACCGGCCATGGAGACTTTGCATCATACCACACTCGCTTCAGACATGAAGAGGCAAAAATGAATTGTCGCTGCGGATCACCTAAAGCCCCAAAGCACTTCCTCTTTTGCCGTATCTTACATCGACGCGGCGGTCGCCCTGCAGGGTCTATTAATCAACTCATTCCTAACTTGTTAGGCACATCAGAAGGGGCTAAGGTATTAACTGAATGGCTAGAAAGATCTCGATTCTTTGAAGAAATCTGTCCTCGGTGAGGCATAAGTTGTATATGACTGATGACAAATAACTTGCATATTGCACAATAACTCTCTGTTCGCAGTTTAAGACAACGCGATACAGCCATGTATTTTAGACTATGTTAACTCCCAAACTCTAGAGCTTCGGCCCTAGCGTCCTATGTCCCAAATGGGATGGATAAACATTTGCCGTAAACAAATTTTTTATCAGATAGACGTTAAATAAAATAATAATAATAATAATAAATATTTTGTTGTACATTAGCCAGTACTTGAGCCAATCAGAAAAGTAGTGGCATTTGTGTACTGCTGTTTTGACAAGGGGTCAAGCTGTGGCTTGTTAAGTTGCAATTTGTGTGCCAGCTTTGTAATATCATCTTTTTCTAATCCCAATTATGCCTTCTGGAAACATATAAATCGCGAATTTTGAGACATATTTCTATTCATAAATACCTGAAATTTCGAATTATGACAAAAATGAAACGTGAAAACTTATAGTTGTGAATAAAATTTGCCATGAACATAAATTCAAATTTAAGCTACGTAGATTTTGACTAAAGATGTAGCTTCTTATTTACAGGTATGGTCTTCTTCATGCCCTATATACTTACTGAATGGATAAAAAATAGATACAGTACTATTATATGGTTTTTGCAATACGAAATAGGTTAATATTGATGGTGATGTAGGGTTTAGAAATAAAATATTTTAGATGTCTGATAAAAAAGTCGCGTATTGTTGTCCCTCACCCAAATGTAGGTACGACAAGGCGGTGAGGTTAGCCCCCTAAGAGCAACCGAACAAATATTATAAAGCAGTAAATAATGGCTGAGGAATCTAATCAATCGACTCTCAATAAGAAAAAATGATATTTTTGATAGCGATAAAGACCAACAATTATTTTCGCTAGTTGCGCCTTTTTCTGAATTTGAATGTGATCCAGATGACGTCATAGATGTATCAAGTGCTCATGCAATGCTGTCATGGCTATTCTCTAGTCAAATGATGTACTAAATCACACGCCCCCCCCTCCCCGCAAATTGGAGCTATAACAATTAGATACTCGAAAGGTGGCAAGATACAATCTTCTTATGCAAAGAAGTATAAGCTTAGAGCTTCAAAGACAACTGAGTGCCCCTTTTTTATGACTACTCAAAAAAGACAAGGGCGTCTGCAAGCTTAAGATAAGCTACGAAATTCGCAATCACGGTCATATTGATGTCACTACCTAAGTCGCCCACAGAAAGTGAACCACGACGAAGAAAAAAATTCTGTAAAATTCATGACGCTACGATGAGTGGCGTTAGGCCATGCCAATTACTTAACGAATTTAGTCAGGAAGATCCAACCTGTATTCTATAGCTGGCTGATATTTGTAATAAGAAGGCAGAGCTTCGTGCGGCAGAGCTTAAAAACTTTACACCCACACAAGCTCTTGCTGTGATATTAAAAGGACGAACGCATTGGTTCCTTGCGCTTGAGAAGAATCCAGTCACACACCAGATAACTCGGCTTTTTATGGCCTATCTTAGCCTTAAATAAAGCAATTAAACGTCATCATCCTCAAGCTAGTGTCCTTTTCTGTACCTGGCATAACAACATGTATATAATGGCTTTTGCCTCTAAGATTTTGCCCAGAACAGAGTAAGTTGATAACCTTCTTGAGTCTTGGAAAAGTGTAATCTATAGTAATATTGAAGATAATTATATTGAAAACTGGAATAAATTTGATCATAAGTTCTGGGTAAGAAATTTTTTGAACTCCAAAATTTCATAAGCTAACTAAGAATTGGAGACTGCAATATGCAGAAATCTCTAACCAGGAACTTCAAATCATAGAAGAGATCAAAACTACAGCTTTGAATGACCTAAATCCGGCAAAAAACTATTTAAAAATGTTAGTTTACCTACAAAAGACCTGGCTCCAGTCTTATAGTCATAATTTTGTCAAATTTATACCAATCAAGTACTCCTTCGTGAGACCACGGCGACCTGACGGGCCGAGAGCGCTCATGGAGCTTTAAAATTGCAACAAGGCTTCTCGATAGGCGATCCTTTCACGTTGGTTAACTCCATTGAGCTTTTCTCCAAAAAATCAGTTGATTAATTGGCTGCAAAATCTTGCTGCAGCTAAGAATGTTGTAGCATATGAGTATCGGATAGTCATGTTCCGCAAACTTATAATTCACGTACTTGCGTATGGCCTTTGGAAAGTACTCGAGGAGTACTAAATGGTAGTAGATAGTGAGAGTCCTGCAGCCCACCCGTTGGGAGTATGTACTGGAGTTTTTTCTAAGACCACGGGCCTTCCTTGCTGCCACCGAATTGATGAGCTGAAACGGAGTGACCAGGTGCTAGAGCCCCAGGATCTCCATTCTCATTGGCAAAATTCAAAGCTAGACTCAGAAGCTAGCTTTGTCCGAGAGAATGAGATTATTCTTAATGATAACCATGTAAATTTTGAGATAGACAATATTAAGATTACTGAAGCCGAAGATACTAGAACTCAGGATGAATTATACGAGGATATATTAAGTGTTGAAGAACAAAGGGTCACTCAATAAAAAGAGGCAATTAACATTTGAAAATTGTATCCATTGTGAACCCTCTTCATTTAGGATTGCCCAAGAAAATCAATGGAAAGGAATTTCTTCATTAGAAAACACTTCGACGAACGGTCTATATATCCACATAGTAGGTCAAAGATGTCGTGGAGGACGAAGAAGAATTCGTGGGAAAAATATGTCCCCTTCTCAGTGCCAGGAGTACCCGATCATATGGTGTCATGCTTCAGCACTAAAAGTGTTGATTGAGCCAAGTTAGGGCATTTGAGGTTAGATATATATAGTAAGTACATGATAAAAGTAAAGATGATAATGCTAGGTTTATAAAATTTCGATTTGATTTGATCTGACTTCATATTATAGTTTACCTAATTTATTTAGCCGGCTGCTAATAGATGTATATCATTCACGCCTGTTCGTTATTAGTTTTCGAGAAAAGGTCAGTTTTTACCAAAGTATTGTGTGCCTTTTGATTTATCTGCCAATCAGTAATTTACCTTCCAAAGATGATTAAATCCAGGTGTCAGCAAATGAGGTCCTTTTTTCTAATTACCTTTCGCAGTGTAGCGCTCATATGTCTATTTGAACAATATCCTGAAAGGGAATTCTTTTGACCTTTTTGTATACAACAGATCATTCAGTTTCAGTTTTAGTTTCAGTTTCAGTTTCAGTTTCAGTTTCAGTTTCAGTTTCAGTTTCAGTTTCAGTTTCAGTTTCAGTTTCAGTTTCAGTTTCAGTTTCAGTTTTAGTTTCACTTTCACTTTCACTTTCACTTTCACTTTCACTTTCACTTTCACTTTCACTTTCACTTTCACTTTCACTTTCACTTTCACTTTCACTTTCACTTTCACTTTCACTTTCACTTTCACTTTCACTTTCACTTTCACTTTCACTTTCACTTTCACTTTCACTTTCACTTTCACTTTCACTTTCACTTTCACTTTCACTTTCACTTTCACTTTCACTTTCACTTTCACTTTCACTTTCACTTTCACTTTCACTTTCACTTTCACTTTCACTTTCACTTTCACTTTCACTTTCACTTTCACTTTCACTTTCACTTTCACTTTCACTTTCACTTTCACTTTCACTTTCACTTTCACTTTCACTTTCACTTTCACTTTCACTTTCACTTTCACTTTCACTTTCACTTTCACTTTCACTTTCACTTTCACTTTCACCTCCATCCCCGTCCTCTTCCTAGTTCTATTCTTTACCCATTGTTTTTGGATTTGGAAAGAATCATAGATGGGAGATAGATATTTATTATTCTCTCTCTATTTATCCTTTTTTTATTCCTTCACTATTTCATCGCCTCTGATCACCTCCTTTTTTAATAACAAAGACCTCCATGACAAAATAGACAAAATACAAAATAAAAAATGTACAAATCCACCCCGCCAACCCCACCATTTTCGCAAAAATAAATAATTCTTGCCGGGCTTAGAATTGAAAAAGTAATAATAATAATATATAAAAAATAACTCATCTTTCTTTTTTTTTCATACAAAGGCACATGTACACATCAAAACTTGCGACTGATAATATTATGAATCATCAGTTCTCCTAGAACACCAAAAACTCCAGACTCTCAAACATTGTGCACGCTTTGCGTTTAAATATTTCGACCCCCTTTCCCCATACGAAAGAAAAAAAATATGTATATAAATATACGTGTATATAAAAAAGAATAGCGCCATTTCCCAATTTTCGAGTATGCCGGGTCATATTAAAACTTTCACATGTTGTATTTTCTTTTTATCCTCTGTCAAAGAGCGTCCAGCGTCTGGTTAGTAACAGATTCATATATTAATCCGTCTCCATCTAGAAAATCTATCATCATATAATAGCTCGTATAATGAGGTGTCGTAGTAGAAATAGATAGAATCCGACTAGGACATAGCTTTGCCTAAGTTTAGCATTGTTTTTTCATACAAATAAACTAAACACTCTGAGCAATCGTAGTATTAGGAGGGGGGCTATTCATTAATGAATTTCGTCTTATTCGAGCCTTTTTCATTTGACTTTTCAATGCATTGCTGTCCAAAGGTTTAATGAGTTCAAAGCTACAAAGTAGCTCTGGTGATACACTCATCACTGCACCATAATTATCAAATTCTCCGCAATAATTAGGTGCAGAAAATACAGTCACTAATATTCGATCTTCGAAGAATTCGTAACCATCTTCCACTACCATGTGTGCTCGACAAACAAGATCAAAGTCATGTTTAAAAAGGAAATCAGTGATTACTTTCTTCCCAAATGAATAGCTGACACCACGTTCGCTATTTTCCCATTCCCTTGTTTGTTTAGCTGGATCAGACCATAGTAAATCATTTAATAAGCCAAAGTCAGGCACATCTGTTGGTCGGATAATATTTCGAATATCGTCCATATGTACCAAAGCTGGTGATAATCCACCATGGACACAGAATATCTTCCCCGCAACAATGGCAGCAATAGGCAGCTATCAGAGATTAGCTGATGATCCAAAGGATCAACGCAACTGATTATAGAAACTTACACAATTAAAAGTGTCAATAAAGTTCTTCCAAATCTTAACATTTGTCCTCCTCTTGCACTCATCATAGAAGCCGTAAACTCTAGTAACGTTCGCACATTCATGATTCCCTCGTAATAGAAAAAAGTTTTCTGGATATTTAATTTTGTAGCAGAGAAGTAATAAAATAGTCTCAAGAGACTGCTTTCCACGATCGACATAATCCCCTAGAAATAGATAATTCGCATTTGGCGGAAAACCACACATTTCAAACATCCTAATAAGATCCGTATATTGACCATGAATATCGCCCACAATTTTGACGGGCGCATCGAGCTCGATTAAAGGCGGTTGCTCTAAGAACAGCTCTCTGACTTTTGCGCATATCGTTACAATCTCTGCATTTTTTAAACACACTGTCTTAGTATACTTGCCATCATAGCCAGCATCTAACAATCTTTTTATATATTCATCCACATCTGCTTCACTTATATCTGACATAGACATGTGATATTTACTATTCGAGCTTGTATTATCCATTGAAAGTCTCGGAGTCCCCAGACTAGGTCTTTTGACTAGAATAGACTCGCCAGCCTGTTCGAGTGGGACCATTGGGTGTAAGTTTCCTGAAAGGGGTTTTTCAGACACATTACCGATTTCACCGTTTCTTCGAAAAATATCCATACTGAATATATCATTCTGTAATGAGCGAGGTCTTACAGGTGTAGGAGGTGGTAATTCTCTTTCAATTGGTGAAATTGACTCGTCTGGAATAATGATGGATGGCAGATTTGGATCTGAATTAAGTTGAGCCGCTCTAGATATGGTACTAGGATCAGGCAAGCTGGCCCTCGACCTCGACCTAATCGATGGTAAGCTCCTTCCAGATCGCAGAGATGTAGCATCAATTTTTTCGGGGGGTGAGTTTGAACTGCTCACAGAAACTGAGGAGCTACGTGGACTATCACTCCTCGACCCAGGTATTTTAGATCTTAATGCTTTGAATGAAAGATTCGACTCCTTTGTATCAGCTTTACTGAAGGATGGATATGTTTGTAAGTTTTCGGCCGAGGAAATAGACGGTATTTTGTTTTTTAACGTGCTAGCCGTAGAGCTCTTCGATGGCTGGTTGCCCATCTTATTTATCAGAGTTATTCGATTTTATATGTATATATAAATATAAATATATAAATATATATGTATATATGTATATATGTATATTTATAAGTATATAAAGGTGATCTTTTGGAGCTAAATCGAATAGCGACAGTCCTTAATCGTTATCAAAGTTGGATGTTTCCGTACGGAGTGACTGATATGAGAAGATGTACACCTCCAAAAAACAAATAGAATGATTCCCAAGAGCCGCCAGATTGGAATATGTTGTGTGAAATGGCTATTCTTGGAGTTGCAGGAGGTTTAACTGTCTACCGTTGGAAACGCGCTGTGTGGTCTGTGTTCTAGGAGGAATGTGCAAGGTACAGTCTTAAAGCGAGGGTCGACTCGGCTGACTCTGTTAGCTCATGTCTCTCAGACGAAGGGGTCCAAGGCCCGTGGGCTAGGGATCAAAAGCGACGGTAGTGGGATCAGAAATGCACTGAGAGAGAGTTCAAAGGCGCAATTGAAAGGAAAAGCCAAAAATCTTGGGAAAGAGAAGATTCGAAGAGGATGATAAGAGGAATTGAGATAAGGAAATTTTGTGATCAGAATGAGGAGGGGAGCTGAGTGAATGAAGAAAGTAAAGGAGTTAAGTTTGAGAGATTGCTGAGAAGGTGTAAGTACGCCGCGTAATATTGCAGATTCAAACTAAACCTAAACCTTCTTTTCCTTCTGTTTTTTAATTATTCTTTTTATTTCCTTCTAGTCTTGGTTTTTGATCTTTTCGGGAGAAGGAGGAGGAGGAGGAGGAAGAGGAAGTAGTGAAAGTGGTTCAGAAAGAAAAGATACCGGTGATGGTTGGAGGAGCAAGAGGAGGGAGGAATGGAGGCTTACAGGGGGGGTGTGGGGGGTATGTGAGTGGGGTGTGTGAGTGGATCTGGCAGGACTTATTTAAAGACGGGCAATTAGGCGATACAATGAAATGCCTATGGAGTAGTAGGTCTTTCATGGCTGCGTTTGAACTGGTTTGAGACTAAACTTACTGGAGATTAGAGAGCTCGCCTAGTCGCAGTTCGAGTAGGCGGTTGCTGCTTTTGTTGTTACATACTTCTCAGGCGTCGGGAACTGTGCACGTGACTCGAAAGGACTCGGTGTGATCTACGGAGTACCAACATAGGCAGACAGCCATCACTCTTCCTGTCGTCCGGATGTTTGTTATTGTTGTGCTTGTTGTCGTTGTAGAGCTAAGCCAGGTAGGTGCCTATTGATCCTAGATTGCTTAAAAGAACTCATGATTTGAATACTTTGATGTTACGAGAGAAATTCATTCCTGACTTATATTTACACAATAATTAAACTTTATAATTATATATATATATATATATATATATGTGAGTGTGTTTAAGAAAACACATAATAAATACAGACTCGTTGATGTGGCTTTTAAATTTACGGAACCATCTCCGCCATGTCTAATCATCCAACTCATATCCGCCTCCCTCATAATTGCATATTAATTATTTTGTGAGAAGCTATACATGCCCTGATTCAGTGATCCCAGTCCTTTGCGCTGGAATCGTGTTCACTTAACTTGGGGTGAATCTCCCGCTCGCAGAGTTTGACACATTGTCTGCGGCTGAGGCGAGTCCCTCTCGCCTAAGATCAGATTAGGTGTTCTTAATTAATCAAAGATTACACGTGACCTGTCACCAACTAGAGGCATGCCCGCAATAATGTAAGCTCTGCATACGTCCGGGCGATGGAGCATCCCATGCTTTTACTCCAACTGTCACCTGGATTCTACTACACCTTCAAAAACTGTTCAAGTACAGTAGAGGCCCAAATCTATCGTGCTATGTATTTTTACCATCTTGTGAGGCCATATTCTAAGGTAAGGTTGATTATGTAAGAGGCAAGCGTATCGTTGTGCACCTATTCGAACTCATTTTGGGGAATCTGGAATATTTGCATCTACAACGTCAATTTCACAAAACAGTAGCTTTTTACCTTGAAATACAGCATCTGAGCTCGGTTAGAGAGGCTTTTAAGCATCACTGGTCCATAAAACACTCAACTTGAATGTTTTCCCGAGGGTTTGTAAGAGCTCAAAGTAGGAGATGATAAAAATATTTCTCTTTGCAAGGAAAATTTTCTTCACAAAGTCAATCTGTATTTCCTGTTCGAGCGGCCTATCCAAAGACAAGTATATTTTACTTGTCCTAGTATGAATTGTTTCTCCGATTTCCACGTCACATGTAGGAGGGTTATATCCAGTATTCCAGTGTGGTTCGCAACGCTGCCCGACGCACATTACTTTTTCCACACTCCCATTCAATTCTTTTCTACTAGCATCAAGAACTATTAAATCTGTCGTTTTCCTGACTACATGATGACACCAAATACTACAAGAATGGGCCAGTTACCCAAACTAGAAAAACAGAGTAACCTTCTGTTTCAACCTTCCATTGCGAATGACAGCAGCCAGCAGCTGCCTAATGGGACCACTAATTCGTTGAGCAAGCTTGGACATGACAGACGTCGAGACGAAAATTTCTATCACTAGTATTATTTTCACTGCTATGTAATATCGACGTGACTTCAAAGTGAGAATGAGTAGTTTTATACCACCCTTGATCAGGTGGCTTGCTTGCGAACTAGTCCCCAGCAGTAGACTCATCTAATCATGTGGGTCACAGCAGCTTTCAAGAGCTACAAACCCTCGGGAAAACATTCAAGTTGAGTGTTTTATGGACCAGTGATGCTTAAAAGCCTCTCTAACCGAGCTCAGATGCTGTATTTCAAGGTAAAAAGCTACTGTTTTGTGAAATTGACGTTGTAGATGCAAATATTCCAGATTCCCCAAAATGAGTTCGAATAGGTGCACAACGATACGCTTGCCTCTTACATAATCAACCTTACCTTTGAATTTGGCTAAGCTTGTACCATGGAAAAAAAGAAACCCAATTTTATAGAATTGTAATCTTAGTACAGGATTCAAGCAATTTTTTGATAGTAATATAGGGCCTAGTTCTGAAAACGTGTAATTAGTAGAGGCTATTAATACGCCGGAAATAGTCCAAGCGTGCTCGGCACTAAAATGTCTATCTAGCTGGAGATGGGATTAAGCGAGAGCCCAAAAGAGGAATCCCACATTCCCCAGCCCCCGTCTCCGGTCATTTTGTCCTAGACCCCCCTCGCTACGGCGAAACCGAGAAGGGATACCCCATTACAAACGAGACCCCACCTTTCAATCACTCACGGTCTAGACCACGAAGGATGTTTAACTTCGTCTTATGAGTTTCACGATAGTTATTGAGGCTAATTATGGAATCGGGTGAAGACGGAGACTGAGAGACCCTTGAAACGCACAGGAGCTTCTTTTTGACAATGCAATGCGCAATGTATCTACTTGGACCAAAGCAAAGATGCCACCAGTTCTTAATTTGTTAAATTTCCCATGGCCCATTTGCTGTACATACCGTACTCGAATACTACCTATCTTATGATTGGAAAAGAAAAAAACAAACCCTAGCAATGAGGGGTTGAACCATGAAAGAATGCAAAATAGAAAGAGAGAGAAGGATAATTGTCATGGGACGAAAATATGTATATTCAAGAAGTGGGACCAAACATCTAGAAGAGAGGATTTTACATCTCTACAAGGAAAAGTATTCGTTGTTGATAGAGGAGTTCACATATCGAATATTTGGAGCTTCTGATCAACAGCTTCCTGTAGGTAATGGACAGCCGCATCACTGAACCACTGACTACGAAAGCCCTTGGGTTTGTGTAAGTATCACGAATATAGGTAAAACTAGAATGAAAGCCACGAGTTGAAGAAAAAGCGGCGAAAAAAACAATCGATATTTTTTAGCCTCGATTTTGCTTTCTTCTCTATATCTTAGAACATCTTTCACTTCGAGACGATAAAACTCAACAGTAGACATGAATCTTCCACAACAGCCGAGTATGTTCTGGTCTGTTGTTTTCGGGATCTACTCATTATGTAGAAGCTTAAACATAAGTTGGTAGACTAACGTTTGTACTGTACATTTTTATTCATGCGTATCAATCATATCTGCTGCGCTGTGACGTCTTGACTCTTACTCGAACGTACAGTCTTATTCGTTAAGTAAAATATAGCTAAGATATGAGCAGTGATATCAAAGTTGTAGTTTAATATCCGACCTGAATAAGTAATTGGCGTCATTTTACGTCCTCGATGAAGCTTTAGTGAAATACATTCCCGCCATTTTTTAGCAACTTGTAACTTTCCTTTATATCACCGACTGAGCTTTCCTTAAGTAAAAAGAAAATATATTTTACTCATTACTGCCTGGAATCAGAACAAGATTTTCCTCTCTCAAAAGATAAGATGAGTGCTTTTCAGGAACTTCCATGTGTATCTTTTAGATCTTAATTAAAACGAGACCATTGTGTCCAAGTCTCTACACTCATGAATTTGGGATAGAATAAAAGAAACTTGCTCTGAAATTCCATGATTGGAAAATATGTCAGATCTAGTTTATGAGTAGAATCAATTAAACAATTCTTTTCTGGGATCGCTAAGGCTGCTTAGCAGTCAAGAATACCAAGGAACTCTTAGCAGTGATAAATGCTAGAAAAAGTTATACCATATATGAAGCCCTTCAGTCTTTGTTTTATACTTTGTATTCATACTTAGTTACTCAAAAAGATAAACCTATAAATTATTTTGAATGCATTATGTTTTCTCGATCATCTCGGTGGTTGGAATTCACGCACATTCAAAGTTTGGAATCATAATGTTCATCACGAAAAGACTCGACTTTTTTTTTGTTTTTTGTAGATCTTGTCCAACTAAATCAGACTAAGATCAAAGAAACTACGGCGAGAAAACCCTTGCACGCTATATGAGACAACATTATAGGCGGTCTACTTCACGTGACTAAATTAAGAAACTATAGATAGTGTCGAACGCTAAAGACTCGACATTGTGCTCCGCCTCGTGTAGCAAGATGGAGCGAGCAGGGGTTATACCATCTATTTTAGGAAACCAGAGATGCATGATGTCATTTAATGTGAGTGACGCGTCATAGCCTTTAAGATTGCAAAGTGTCTTAGAATCATCGTACCAGTTCGAATTTTCCAAAAATCTCGAATATTCACAAGAAAATAAATTAGGAAGACTTCTGAGAAATATCTAGAAAATACTCACGAGAGAAATTTTATTTGTCTCTTCTATTTTCACTAGCTCCTCACAACAGCCGGCCGATGATATCAAGGGGACTAACTTCTGTCTCGAACACACAAATCACCAGTTCCAAAAATTAAGAATCATTTTAAGCATCTATTTATCTTTCACTCATCTACACCAAGGCCGAAAGACATGGGATGTGGGAGGTTTATCTGTGTCCTTTTGCCAATAGCTCTTACAGTTGCTAGTATCATCAGTATCCTAACAGTATGTCTAGCAGGAATAACCAACAAATCCTTGTATTTGTTTGAAGTATCAACCGCCAATTTCAGCGCATCGCCTTCTACGCTTGATAACATTGTACATGAAATTTTCCGTCGAGAAGTTCAAGATTCTGAGATCCCAGGTATCTTTCCACGGTTTGCAGATCAAATCAGTGCTGGTAGTGATGTTGTAACGAAAATTGCGGCTACAGCTGGAAGTATTGCTGATGCAAAGGCAAAGTTTGACGCTGCTACTAGCAGTGAGGGCGGAAATATAACGGCTAAGACCCTTGAGCTCGCAGATAAGTACAAAGTTTCAATTTGGAATTACTGTAAAGTCATTGGAGATGAATCAACCTGTACCAAACCAAAGTATAATTGGGCTGCAGAATCTCTGAACACAACTGATATAGAGTCTCGTGCAACTGAGGCTGCGGGATCAAAAGTCACCCTTCCTGAGGAGATAGATGCTGCCTTGAGCTCTTTTGTCAATGTTTCAAAATGGACACAAATGCTCTACATGATTGCCCTAATTTCTGGAGGAATTGAACTTGTTTTTGGATTCATCGCTATTTGTTCACGTGCTGGCTCTTGCCTATCACTTTTCATTTCTGGTGTTGCTACAGTTACTATTACAGTCGCTTCAGTTTTAGCTACAGTACAAGCTTCAGTGGCCACAGCCGCCCTAAATACTGCAGCTAAAGCATATGATATAAATTCCAAAATTAATACAAGTTTTCTCGCAACAACCTGGATTGCTGTCGCCTTCAGTATTGGAGCTGGTCTCTTCTGGGCTTTCACAAGTTGTTGTTGCGCTGGAGGAAATTCCACCAGCCGTGGACGAAATAAAAATTACGAGGAAAAACCAAGATCAAACGTCCAATACCAGCGTATGAATGAGCCGTGAGGTTCAGGTTTCTGATGTGGCAATGTTGTAAAAACAGTAAATGAGCCTTACTGTCGGGAAAAATTAGCTTTGGCCTTTGACGCACAGACAGTTATTTCCGGGAAATTTTCGACGAGTTTTCGCTAAATAATTTGGACATTTTTCCTACTCTCTTTCCAGACAGAAGAGTAAGACTCTGAAAAGTTACATCGATGATGATGATGATGATGATGATGATGATGATGATGATGATTCAAAGGATTATATTATTTTTCTACCTCTGAAAGATAGTAATGATATATAGATTCGAGGAGAAGTTGAAATGCAGGCACGATGTATGGGGACGAATTTTAGTTATTTTGTTGGGCAAGGAGTTGGGCGGTAAAAAAAAGAAGAATAAGTTTTTAATACTGGTCGAATTTAGACGCAAGTGAAATCTGTCATGTGAGATGATGAACGAAATAAACACCAAGATACCTCGCTCCATACAGAATTCACAATTTTCGTATGATGGAAATCAATATATTATTTGAGGAGAGTAAAAAATTATTTTTAGTTAGCGATGATGTGGAAATTTTGAAATATATCGTCGATTTGGTTTATACTACAGTAACCAATTTCATAAAATTCTGTCTCTTTCCTCCACCGCACTCCCTAGGATGAAAATATATAACTTCCTTTTGTAATAGGCTATCAGCGCCGGTTAGACCGCAGCAAATTGTGCTTCTAGCCGTTAATATCCCATCTATGATGCACTAAATTTACCAATAGGTGAGAAAGGCTTCTTATATGTTCTAGAGATTCAGCTTAGAGTGAACCCCTTCCGTAGACCATATAAGCGAGATGTGAACCTCCTTTTCCCCTGCATAACCCTTATGCATAATTACTATCTATGTCTAATCTCACACCGTCCGTGTGGTCCCTGCGTAGTTCCTTATTGATAATTTGATTCTCAGCCCGGTCATTACTAAAGCGCAGCGGTGGGTGATACCGATAGCCCCCTGTTCATGTAATTATAGATTCTGCCGAGCAAATTATTCCCAGCCCTATTTTAAAAAATTGGCCAATCATCTTAAATAATGACTTTTATAATTATAATGTATCCACGAGATATTTCAAAACCTAACCGGCCACTGGTAATATTTTATTTCCAGTCACCCTCCACAGGATTTACAGCACTCGACGAAAATAAAGCAATCAAGTCATCTAGCACAATTCTTTTTCGATGGCTTTACAGAGAAGACGTTTATTTATTTTTACTGTTAAAAATCCCATGTTATGTTGGATTTTGATTCCGATTAATGATAGAAATTTATTACAACAATTAAAATAACCTGGCTAAAATTACAAAATATATTACAATCTGATCTGTTACAAAAACCAACTGTTCACATCCTCGATGGACAATTACTTCTGTTTTGACTTGTCAATGTACATCCTGTGCATAACTGCTTATTTTGGCCATTGGGATCCAAAAAGCGAAGACCGATTGTAAAGGAATTGCTATGATGATCCGCTCCTATAAGATGGAGAATCGGTTTGACAAATCTGATGGTCTTGTATGTACAATCCACCAGCAGTTTTCCAAAGTGATGTCTAGCATATTGGACGGCTCTACAAACTGCAAAAAAATATCATTGATATTCGTCGCGAAGTCTTTAATTGATACCGGATAAATAATTCACCATTTATCTATTGTCGCCGCATATTAGAAATTAAGGCTTGAGAAATTAATTGGCTCCGTATTTCTTTCCTCGTAGCCTCAGCCCTTATGTTGGTGTTATATATTTCCCATGGAATGTGGATATAGTTGGGTCCTCTTCTATGAGGATTAACCCTATCTATTTAGGCCGAACTCCAGTCGAATGTAATCCTCGAACACGACTTTTTCTCTCTGGATCTAGGTGATGATCCTCTATAAAAGAGGAGCTGTTTTATGCACCGAAAAATTCAGGATATTTATGACAAAGAGTATACTGGCCGTCAAAACTTTCTCTTGCTTTCAGTGAGATGCTAGATACTAACCACAATATCAGTTTGTACAAGAAAATTGGAAGAAACAATACCAGTTTTATAAGTTTTTCGTGTCCGTTGTCGAGGAGTATTATCGTCTATATATTTTTTGATTTAGACCTTCCCAGAGATATACAAGCAATGTAACGTATTGGACGGCCATTTCGTCTTCCCAATTTCTACTTTATAAATATGTACCAAGCCTAATTGGCATGCAGTTGGCATGATGAAAACAAGGCTTCAAACGACTCGTATTGAGCTTCGGCGGGTAGTGATAGAGGTTGAACATTGGTCATTATTATTATTATTATTATTGAAAACTGATTCAAGAAAAAAAACCAAGATTAGAGAGAAATCTATTGTGGAAGAGAGTATTATCTGATTTTGTAGATGTAATAGTATTTTAGTCTATGTTGTTACTTTGATCATATACTCATCAATCCAAATATTGGGTTGCGAGTCTGTTGACTAGGTAACATAAATTAAATTCACTTATTTATCATTTTAACAGGGTCTTGTTGATTTTGAATTAAAATTGATTTTGTCTCTCTAGTATTTTGGGTTAGGCTGGCCTTACCGTCTTCGTTTTAGGAAAAGATCTATAAAAATGTGAGACGCAGGGGGCTATCGTTATCACTCACCAGCGGCAGCCCTCAGCCCTTTACACATTTTTTTTGAGTCAAATCCAAGTACCTACAATTCGTTCTACACCAAGCCGGCCAACGTGCATCATTAGTAATCCTAGTTTGGCTGCTATTCTGTTTATATATAATCGTCCAGCCAATAGAAATCAGCAAAAATAAACGCTTTACGCGATTTGAACTCGCAAAATCTTGACATGGGCTTCGTCCTGACCCCTCATTGGCCAACGCTTCACCTGATTGAGAATCAACACATGTGACTTTTTTTTTTTGATTTGATTTGATTTGATTTTTTTTTACTAGCTCTAGGAGCGCTTCATTTGGAGGTACTCACATATACTGTATATAAAGAATTTTTTTTTGAATTTTTTTTTTTGATTTAATATATATATAAAAAAAGGCACAGGTATTATAGATTCCCAATTTGGGGGTAAAGCGTTAGATATAAAAGAGATAGGGGAGCATTGAAATCGACACCTCTACGTTACTTTGGGGTGTGGAGAAATGCAATATCAATATGTGAAAAAGAAAAGCCCACAAACGAAAAATCATTTTGTATAAGTATTACCCTATGTATAATTATCATTAGTAGCAGTTTAATTGTATCTATTTAGCATAGTGATACGACCCGTTCTGATATGTGTGTGGAAGGGTTCATATTGAAGTGAGGGCTAACATGTTGAGAGACTCTTTTATTTTATATTTTATTTATTTTTTTTTTGGGG
>QVIK01000675.1:8393-28393 GCA_003957845.1 Oidium heveae | reverse complement strand
TAGCGGGTGGTGAAGGAGATGGGGATGGGGATGGGGATTATTCGTCATGATGTGTGTTTTGATTCAGTGAGATTTCATCTGTAGCTTGGTTAGGACGGATTCCACATATACGTGAAATGCATAAAAAAAAGACATACCGGTACTTCAGTCACATGTAGGACATTTACAATCTGAACGCCTCATGGCTTGGATAAAACTATAAATTTCTGATTACTAAGTGAAGATCAACGCGTAGGGGCTATGATAGTCACATGACCTCTGGATTTTCATGTCTAGTTTAAGCGACGATCTTAAATTGAGAAGGACTTTCAACATAACTTTATATTTTTTAGAAATACGTCGATTACATTAAAATATAAAATATATATTTCTAAATCTTCATATCTTAACAGATTATGAGACCAAAATCCTATAACTGAACAAATCTATAATTCAAAACTTACTCATTCTTATCTATTATATAAAAGGAAAAAAAAAAGTCTTCAACCAATGATCTCTTAAAAGCATTTCGTGCTGCACCAAAATTATACAAAGAAAATTTTTCTCGATGGAACAATTTTGTAATAATGGTTCTTCAGAATTTTAATATTGAGCACATTATTTTGCAAGATATCTTCAAGATTCCTTCCACTCCGAATTCTACAGATTCCAAAGAATCATCTGCATATCCAAATGATATTAACAACGACCGTAGTTTCCGCGTAGCTATGACTTCAATAATACGTCAACAATATACCACTAAATTGAACACAAAAATACAACGAAAGCAGTGTGGGATTAAACACAAAACTATTTCAAACCAAAGACCACCGACAGTGTCCTTTTACACTTTAAAGCTTTCTACCGTTTTACTCTGCCTGATGGCACTAGTGTCGATAAATTTGCTGAGGAGCTAGCAGAACTATAGAGACGTATTTCCGTAGTTGATTCTTCTCTAACTCCGCCATATCACGTAATGTGTGATTACCTATTGGACCATTACGATGGTGCCAGCAATGGGTATTTTTCGGGGTCTATTACATTTTTAAGGAAAGATAAATCTTGCAGCTTCGCCTAAGCTGTTAATTCAATTCGTGCAACTGAAATAAGCTATGAATGTCGTTTTTTCTAATTCTTCTGTACTTGGTAGTCACGGAGAGCCCGCGTTTCCGTCAACCCAATCAAAAGGAGCTGGAGGAAAAAGTATCCACATTGGAAAGACCTGTCTACATTGTGGCAGATTAAATCACACTCGTGAATCGTGCTTCCTATGGCCTTCTACGCCCGATAGCACTAAATGGGCAGCTAAAAATCCCGAAAAAGCTGCTGTCACTAAAAGACTTTCTGGGAAGTATGGAAAAAGTAAAAAGTCAACACATGATGTTCAAAAAGATAAAGGTAAAGCCTTCAGCAAAGAAGGTGTTTGGATTATGCAAGGAGTATATTCTTTCTTCCTATGGGGTTGCAGACGATATGGAAGTGGTCCTGGATACTGGTGCGACACACCATATCTTTAACGACAAATCATTTTTTACTTCTTTTTCTCCCTTCGATAAACGTATCCAAACTGCTTCTGGACAACTCATCTCTGTTTTAGGGGTTGGGTCTGTTCAATTCAGAGTCAGCAATAGCTCTGGTAATATATTCAAAACTATTTGCTTAGACAACGTCTGGTACATTCCTTCTTGTACCAAGAACTTGATATCGGGATCACAGTTGTTTTCTTCTGGTTTTGGGATTCGTTCTTCTTCTGGTCCATGTTTAACAGATAGTAAAGATGTCATCATAGCAACTGCTCGTCTTAAAGATGGGCTATTAAATTTTAATGTTGTTTCTTCCTCTTATCCGTCTTCAACTTCTTGTTTGTTATCTTCTAAAATTTTTACTTCTTCTCTTGAATCTCTTCCCTTAAAGACTTCAAGCTCAGCTCTTTTAGCTCTTGATAATTGCTCAGATCCAGTACAACTCTTCCATAATCGCTTCGGTCATATTAGTCCACGTCTAGTTTCTAAAATTAGTACATTCGACGATATGCCATCATACCTGAAATCAAAATTGTCGAATAATATGAAAGAACGTTGTGAGGTTTGTATGTTATGCAAACAAGTCGAACAAATCAACTACGGTCTATGCGAAAAGATGGATAAACTACTGCAGCTTGTCCATTCTGATACGTGGGGAAAGTGCCGTGTGATGGGAATAAAAGGGAGTTTTTATTTTGTTTATTTTACAGATGATTTTTCTCGCCATAGCAAGGTATATACAATGAAGTCATTAACCGAGGTACCTCATATATTCAAACAGTATAAAGAATCGAAGAAATTGCAATCTGGTTTGAAAATCAAAGCCATGAGATTTGATGGTGGAAGTGAGTATAAATTGTTCTATTTGGTGGTATCATTCGACAAATGAGTGCCCCATATACTCAACATCAAAATAGTGTTTCGGAACGTCTGAATCGTACTTTGGTTACAATGGCCAGGTGTATGCTGATGCATGCAAAACTTCCTCTTCAATTTTGGGACGCAGCTATTAAAACTGCCTGCCATCTCCGAAATAGACTACCGCACGCATCTAAAGTCAATACACCTTTTGAAGGAATGAGTGGCAAAAATCCAAGAATATCTCATATTAAAGTGTGGGGATGTATATGTTTTGTGCTAATTGATGTCAATGATCCCAAATGACATAAACTATCACGTACTTCATTAAAGGGTATCTTCATTTGATATTGTGAAACTGTATCACAATATAAAGTATACATTCCTTCAAAAGCTGGTCCAAATAAAATTGTTGTATCAGCAAATGTTAATTTCATTGAGGACAAATTTTGGGTCTGGGAAAAAATCTTCTTCCGAGCAATTTGGCGATCTCGATATCGTTACTGAGAGCGACAAAATTCATAGCCCCTCCCTTTCTACTACAAATTCAGACTCCGATTCAGATTTGGATATTGAATTTCTGGATCAGTTATTCTCAGACAAATTTAATAATACCGATCATGATCAAAACACTTCCGACGGACCTTCACATACTATTTCTACTGATCCTACTTCTATGCCTAATATAATCGAATCCCAGGTCGATCATCATCGGGGCGATTCTTCTTCTAGGCAAGAACCAAATTCAAATTATACTGATACTATCTGTCAAGAATCTACTTTTGATAAACAAAATTTATCATCTTCACCATTGGATTTGCCATCTTCTTCTTCTTCATCTTCTTCTAATAACAATAATTCTTCTTCATTGAATCCTTCTTCTTTGCATTCATTATGTTAACGACTAAAGGATTACGGACTGTGCACGTAAACAATGCTCAAATATGCTTAATATTTATCTATGGAGATTCTAATAACTGGGAAGTAAACTACATTAAATAACCTTAGGATTTTAACGAGTGATCCTAAGTGATCTGCTAAGTAATGTCTCTCACCTTACTTTCCCAGCCTATATGGAATAGCTAGCCGAGTGATCTGTGGCAACTCGAAGTATATACTATCACGTGACTATGATAAACACACAAGGCTGGAGCTTTTAGAAAAGCCCAGCCTTACACACAGGGCAACAGCCCATGACACGTTATCGCATCAGCTATTTGTAGTTGTTCCTCTTAGGAGGAGTAACCGGATTCCTAAACCTAAAGAACCTCGGTCTGCATGGCAACCAAAGACAAACGCTTTTTATGTAGGAGGTGATTTTACGATTCCTAATTCTTTCAATGAAGCAATAAATGGTCCTGACTAAGACGAAGACCAATTGGATCCCGATGGATTTTTACTGTTAAGTCTGATGGCCGTTTCAAAGCTAGGATTGTGACACAAGGATTTAATCAAGTATATGGTGTTGACTATTTGATACCTATTCTCCAACTCTTAGAATGGATTCTCTTCGCATACTTCTTTCTGTTTCGGCCTATTATGATTGGGAAATCCATCAGGTAGACATCAAAACAGCATATCTCGAAGGTGACCTTGACGAAGTCATATATATGCGGATGCCACAAGGTATTGAAGGATCAAAATATATGCGTATTGAAAAATCTCTATGTTTCCTTTACTTGCTCTAACTTATAATAGAAGTCTTGGGAATAAATCAGAAGGCAAATCATTGAAATATGCACCCTTGTATTATCCATTTGCCCACATTTCTAAATAATGATAGGATAACTATAGCTCTTAAACGAAAATGATTTCCAAAAAAATTTCTAATCACCAGGAAAGAATGTATCAGAAATAATAATATAATGTGTGCCCCGAGAAATATTCAATCACCAACAAGCGCGCCTTTATATTTCGCTAAAGTTACCCGGTTTTCTATAACCAATAATATCATAATATTATCCCATCTCTAGGCGGAGGAGAGAGATACGGTTTCCCAAAGTATTATTTCTTCACTGAGAGTTTTTTTTTAAAGAGTTAATTTTTGTGATTGCAACTTCCTCCCGGCCGTTACTTTTTCAGCGCTCTATCTTTTTCTTGTTCAATTGTTATTTTGGTATTTTGGAATTGATTCATCTCTGGTTTTTTTTTAAACCATCAAAATTCATTCGCCAAATTTTGAAAAAACAAATTGGGACCTTTTGATTTCACGTAGATAGATGATATATCAATACTTATTCTTGATGATGTGTAAGTGGGATTTTCTATTTATTTTTTTGTCATTTTTCCTTGGGCTGTCTAATTTATATTGTCTTGGATGCTAAAATAATTTATTTAGATTAGATTCATTTAGTTTCATCTATTCGATCTGCCTAATTGCGTTACCGATCTCAGGTGGTGTTTTAGATTGAGTATGATGCTTGCTTTATTAACGTGTATTAGATGGGAAGTATTCCAATTCCAGAATAGTCCAATTAGTAAAACTAGAATTCCAATGAGTAAAAATTAATGGGAAATTATAAATGTCGTGTGCCTTTTTCATTAATGTCGTACTTTCAGGATGCCCATGTATAGCACTAAGCCTTATTTGGACTTGCTCATACTCTAGGTCTTTACCCATGTTACAATCTAACCTATTTAGTCAGCTAGAGCTTTCTGCTGTATTTCTGCATGCGAAGAATGTAATCGATTTCTATCAGCAACTTCACATTTATGGCGGGAACACCTGATGGAAGTGTCATATTCAGTCACGAAATCTAGCGAATAAATAATTGTCCTGAGAACTGGATTTAAAAGAAACAAACCATCTTTTTGTTACAATTAAAAAAAAAGACACTAGAGAGCTTAAAGTCTGGACGTGGAATGAAGAAAATAGCGGCATTTAGTGTTACAGAATTTACCGGTATGAAATACATTGGCGTTGCCAATGTATTTCATTAGGGAATGTCTGACATGTATGTGTGATAAAGTTNTAAAGTCTGGACGTGGAATGAAGAAAATAGCGGCATTTAGTGTTACAGAATTTACCGGTATGAAATACATTGGCGTTGCCAATGTATTTCATTAGGGAATGTCTGACATGTATGTGTGATAAAGTTAATACGGAATAATGGAAAGTTATAGATTGTCTTCAATTTTTCTAAAGATTTTGACTCAATTCGTTTTAGAAGATTACAGCTTAAGCCTTTTTGGTATTTTAAAGGGACATAGATCTCAATACCGTCCTTCTCTCTTTTGGTACCACTGGATTTAACCCAGGCGAAACCCCCATATTCACTGAATTCCATGACTGCCTCATAGGCATCTGAAAAGCTAGAGTATATTTCAACTCTAGGTGCTGCAATTAGAGCATAACTAGAGTCGGAAGGACCATGAAGTGCAGTATCATAGCCCTCAAGGTACAAATTTTCAGCTAAACCTTCTTCCATTATATAATGGAGATCATGAATGTTGTCGGATTCAGTATTGATTTGTAATTAATGTCAATCAATGAAGGATTCAGGCCAGGTTATAAGTGCATCTTCGCAACTACCAGATACAAGAGAGAAAGTATTAGTAATGTTGGTGTTGTTGACGTCCATACCTTTCAAGTTGAAAACTTATTAAACTAAAATATCCGCTTGTATATGAATATGTTCCCAATCAGTTCATGAAGATTTAATTTCTTTGGGATCTGGTGTTCAAATCTCTTGATATATGCTGCTTCTATACCTGCCTGCTGCTAAAATTAAGAATTACTCTAAAAACTTATATCTTTATCTTAAGATGATTTGCCTACGTTTCTAAGTTGAAAATAATGAGACAAGACAAATGATAAATATTTAATAGCTGTGAGACTGTAAAAATTATATATAAAATTATAATATGCTGTAGAATTATACACAAGCATTGGCAATTTTAAGCAAAAAAATTTGAATTGTTACTTACATTGGTTGGCCAGACAACCTTTGCCAAATTTTTGATGTTAAATGGGTACAGGGCTGAGATCGGAGCGATTCCAAATAAGGCTTAGTGTGATACATGGGTACCCTGAAAATATGACATTTGTAACTTTCCCCAAAATTAATATACATTTTTTTTTTTTTTTTTTTTTTTTTCAGGGTCTAATCTAATCTGTTTACCTCCCCCCCCCCAATACTCCTTTTGTCCCCCTTCCTGTATATCACATGATAGTTAGAGATTTTAATTAAACTCAGATTTGATTAGTGTTAATTTTTCATAATGGAAATGAAGGTATATAAAGTGGCTTTAGTGGAGTTAGTTGACTTGGTATAGTGGGCCAAATAAATGTTGTAGAAATTGGGTGTGACATTACACTAGAGGTGATGTGGTAGTAAACACTGGTTGGGTATGAGGAAGCACTAAGGACTCGGGGCTAGGCAGTGGCTCTCTTTGAATTTAGTAGATTTGTAATCATCCCAGGGACCCGCTTTAAACGCTAAACGATATGCATATTCGCTTAACGCTAAGAGTTATGCTCAATGCTTCAATAAGCTACGGTTTAAATAATGTTTTAACATAAACCAAATGTTTAAATAATTCCAGGTTTTTCCACTATGGTTTATAATAATGACGAGAAATCTTTATTTCAAGGATCAAATTGAGTCATATTTTATTTAATATTGTTCTGAGTAATTAATTATCCCATAAAATATTTTCTATTTACATTTTTAATTTGCCAAAAATATTCACTAAAACTACTCTCAAGCATAATAAAAGTATGTAACTTATGTATCAACAAAATCAGCTTTTAAGGTTTCATGAAAAAATGCGCACAAAGAATATTAAAGCCCCATCTATATAAATTTTTGTAATTTTTTTTAATCAAATTACACATTTTCTTCCACTCCACTCCACCTATAATATTTCCCTAAATTAAAGCTTTTCCTTAAAGGAGAAGAGAAGAAACGGCAGCGGCCATAACAAAAGCGCATATGGAGCCAAGCTCATTGAGTTTATTACCAGCGCTTACGGCTGGTGCGGTTTTAGTCGTTTCAGGTGATGAAATAGTCGTGCTGCTAACAAACGAGGTTGGAGTGACTGGGAATTTAGTAGAGGCAGCCGTCGTAGTAACATTATGTGGGACTGATGTTGAAACCTGAGGTTGTCCATCACTGATCTGGCCAACAGGAGATAACGAATGTGGTGATGAAGCTGGGGGTGCAGGAGGGGCAGGAGGTCCGTGTGGTGCAGGGGGTGCAGGGGGTGCGGGAGCTGCCGTTGGAGCTTGAGGTTGTCCATCACTTATTTGAGTTACAGGTGGTGAATGAGCAGCTGGTGGTGCAGGTGACGCTGGTGGAGCTGGAGCTGCCGTAGGTGCCTGTGGTTGTTGACTAGGTACTTGAGGGATAGGAGCTCTCGGAGTCGCTGTTGGAGCTTGAGGTTGACCGTCGGATATTTGAGAAATAGGTACTCTCGTGGTAGCAGAAGGTGCTTGAGGTTGACCGTCCCCAATTTGAGAAACTGGATTACCAGGAGTTGAAGTTCCAGTTTTACAAGGTAGAATATCAATATGGATTGGTAGACACTGCTCTGCCCAGTAACGGTCGTAGAGATTATAGAAGTTACCGCTTAAGCATTGATAGAAGATTGTGGAGCCCGCAAGAGCTAAGGATCCATTTTGACATGCCGAGTAACCTCCAATTGAAGCAGCGTTTTCTTGAGGTGGACCATCGAATTGAAATTGGTAGTTAGAAGCAATATACCCAGTTCGTCCCTTGGAATCAATGAGATTGCCTTCGTGGAGTTTTAAAGTCAAGTAACCCTCCTGGCCGCAGGTTGAATCACGCTATTTTGATTAATTTAGAATATGTAGAGTGGAAAGAAATAACGTACAGTCATCAGGTTGCGCTTAGTGGTGGGCTTTACCACAGTGATTTGGAAGTCGCCATCGTAGGAAGTAGAGCATCCAGATGATGTGGCAGCGACAGAAGCTGTAAAAGCAGTAGCTGCTAAGGCAAGAGATAATGTAAATTGCATTTTGACTGTTGTTGATGATTTCAAAAAGGACTGTAGAGAAGGGACAGCAGCGATTCTTCTGTATAAGAGTAGGCTACACTTGTATTGATTGTGATCGAGAGAACCTGACGAATAAATTTTGAGGTGGCAAGTCGCTGTCCTTATAGAGTTCAGATATCAAAACCCTGAAGGTTGGGGGCGAGCTTGGTGGCTTGGGTTAGACCCGTGTATGGCACATTCACTTCCAACAAGATAGACAAGGTTTCGCAAGTTTTTAATTTTTCCTTGAACTATCCGGGCGATTAAATATCACTTACCAGCCGGCGAGTATCGTCGGGCAGCAAAGTCGACAGCGTAGTTTCTAATTCCTCTCTAATTGCACTTGATTCACAGAAGTGCCAGAGAGGAAGATCAAAGCTGTGTTTGATGAATATAGATAAAAACCAAGTAATTAGTCAACATCGGAATAGCTGTGCGTTGGAGTCAGACAGTTCAGTAATTTAAGCAATTTCAAACCAAACCTACAATTGGTTTTGTTATGAAATCTTCCGTTCTCCCCTCATTCATGTTCATGCCGTTCTTTCCCTCCATAATCTCAATTGTGGATCGTGGGGAATAAAACCAGGGCTTTTTGATTCAAGATTAGAGTCCGTGGCTTCCACTCACTTACTTATTCACGGGGGGACCGGGATGTCCGAGTTGTAATCTTAGGAGTAGGGGGAAGAGCGAGGATGGAGGGTGAGGTGTTGATAGGTCGAAAAGAAAATTTAAATGGAGCTAGATATCTGATGTCTACAATTATTACATTATTTAATAATAAAAATCAGATAATTGCCCTAGGTAAATAATTATGGGCATAAAATATAAGTTTTCATATGTAGTACAATTAATTACGTGGCTACCCAAATTGAATCCCTTCAACCAACACTCCTTGGCCGTAAAGAGGAGCGAGTTCCCGCAATCAAATCGCATTTTTTTAACTCATCGATTCTCCCACCTTGCAACTGAAAACTACCAACAACGTTTTGTTAATGGTTAGTATTTTCCATGTCCCCAAAAAAAATGGCGGAAGTATAATAATGCGTTAATCTATGCTTGTAAATATACGTTGCCGCCGCCTCCAGCGTTACTAAGAAAGGAAGTGATTGTGGGGATTAGAAGGAGGAAGAGGCTGTAATGTACTCTAGCACAGCAAAATTAGCCCAAATTTGACATAACAATAGGCTGCAAGCAATGTGCAGGCCAATCACCAAATTTCGGACTAATTTTCTAACGCTGCTATCTGCCTGTACACTTACTTATTTAGATGAAAGGTAAATAAAATATCGGAGGCGTGTCAATGAGTGAAAAGAAATTAATCGCTGCATGTATAGATTAGCAAATTTATGTAAATATATCTATTTATATATATGTAAATGTGTTTATTTATTTATAAAATGACAAGGCTGAGATGATACATGTCGAGTCTAATTACTAATTATGATAGAGACTCTGGCAAGGCTGTCATGTGACGAGTATACGTGTGCAGGTGGCGTCATACGTCAATTACTCACTCCGTCATTGTGGGGATCTAGATCTTTCGCGCATTGATTGGCATAAATTGAAATTGAACCAATGAATCATAGGAGAAGGCACAGACAGACCCATAATAGCGAACTTGCACGCGACGATGTTATCTCAAACTCATCGCATCTCTCTTCCGTCAAAGGCATCCATCAAAAGGAGGGAATAAATATATTCTAGGAAGGAACTAAAATGTAGCCTCTTGTGCAGGAAGGATGCCCCTCCGGAGATAATAGTGCATGCATGCAAGAGCTACCCCTAAAATATTATTCCGCTCCTGCGGGACGTCGCTGAGGACAGTATTAGGGATTTGATTTGCCATCACTCCTACATGAGCCAATCAGATACCTTGGATTATCTCACAAATTCCTATTGGAGGTGATTATATTTCAGGGGTAAGTTATATCTAACGTCGTTGCTACGCCGTTATGCTTTTCGTAAAATATGGGTCAATCGGGTTATTGAAGTTTAAGGTAAGCAGATAAGCCAAATCTCCACCTGCATCGACTGCGAAGCCCACTATTGCACTCGATTCTCTCTAAAGATAATTTGATTTTGATTTTAGTTCTAGTCTGTCAAATCAATATTTCCTACCCTTTTTTATCTATCTTCAATAAGTAAATGGATGTGAGTAGTAATGGTGATATTTTATCAGACCCTTACGAATCTGAAGGGCTGCCTGTAGAGTTTTTTGAAGCTCATTTCTTCTTAAAAGTTTTATTTTAAGACGGAGAGGTGAATTCTATAATTGACTGAGTTTTCAGTAATTTAAGTGAAAATAGTTTGATTATAGTTGAGCAATGTGAGTCTAAAGGTCTAACTAATCTTAGTAATTTTGGGAGAAGAGTGATGATCATGCATAAGTGTCACTCACATGGAAACCCTAATTTCTTAAGCAAATTTGTAGAAGGAAATTTACGGAGTTTGAGCAGAAGTATTAGTAGTTGCTAGTCTACGACCCCTGTAGATTGCTATCAATGAGCCCAAACTGAGATTTATAGATTCTACGATCTGATATATAACCCTTTGGCGTCAGAATTACAGGTCTTTTGAAGTCGTAAATCTGCTAGATGGCACCTGTGAGAGCAATTTTTGTTCAGCTCAGAAACCATCTTTTTTAAAAATAAATTATCACTTGAATCATTACTTACTGATTATTTTTGAACATGTATACATATCCAGAGTTTTATCCAAGCCGATTTTATCATCCTTTAGTGAAAAAGTATGGATCAGAAGTTGTGAATAACAGGGCCTCTCAGAGTTGAAATCTAAATCCTATACATTTGTATAAAACCGAAAAAGTGTAAAGGAATTGGATTTCAACTCTGAGAGGCCCTAATATACATCATGGGCACCACCATCAAAGGAGCTTTTTTACTGCTATCACTACCTTTTAGCCCCCGCTATTTCCGTCAAAAAAACAATCAAATCGATCTTGATAAAACAACCAATTAATAATGGATCAAGTAGCAATTTTTTTTTTTAAATAAGGTTAGTTTCTGAGTTGAACAAAAATTGCTCTCACAGGTGCCATCTAGCGGATTTACGGTTCCAACGCGTTAGGATGAGTATCGTTAATTGAATTCTCGGCTAAAATAATCACATGTCAGCAAAATCCATATCGGATTTGATGGTTTAAGTTCCTTCTGAATTTAAAACCTGATGGGATTCGTCGAAGAACTCGATGTCATCCTCAGCGAATAATATAAGAGTGAAAAATACATTTCACTGTTGTATAAATTATAATTTAAATCTGATAATTTATGAAATAATTTATACAACAACATGCTTATCCGAGGTTTTCAATTTCCGAAGAACAGGATGATGATGATTAGCTCTCCTCAGTCTCTGCGTGCGCTGTTGCGGAAAAATTGAAACTAAAAAGAAAAAATGCAGCAGCATTCAAGGCAGATTATGTCTAAGACGATGGAATTGCGGGAACCACTTTTATTTGCTATAGCTATGCTTTGCCAAACTAAGTTACGTCATCTATGCTCTAAGTGAGCTACGGAGATTTTAGCTCTGGCTAGTTAGCAATCAATAGAGATTCAGACTTGACCATACGAACCTTGATATGTGAATCGAACCCAAATCTTTTATCTAATTCGATTACTAAAAACCCCGATTAATTTTAATAACATTATGCAAAAGATCCAAGGAGTGGTACTCTCCATCCAGCTTTTCTTAAACCAGCACAGGAACATTCATTGCGGGTTCATCTTTAAAAACAGGAGATAATAAGAACAGAGCACTGAAAACTATGTCTTTAACAAAGCATGCCAATGGGTAGAGGTTCGAAATTAATATCATCATTATCATTGCACAGGTCTTTTGTACCATTGACAAGGTGTATAAACCAGGGGTTCTAGCACTCTCGAAATTTAGTTTCTATATTTAGTCTGGAAATATCCATTGTTTTCAATGACAATTTCCCTCGAACGAGAAAAACAAAAGAAAATTTTCTCACACTCATCCCATGAGAAAAATTCAACAAAAATCAATTTTGGCTTCATATCCACGAAGTCTCAGCCCTCCACTAATACATTTCTTGGAACTCAATTTGTCTCAGCACATCTGAAAATTAGAATAATTATACCAAGCTTTCATCGCAAGCCAACCAGACTGTAAACCAACATTAGTATCGTATCCAAAACTTTATACCTTTTCAATTTGTTTAGTCCAAAAGTCGATACTGATCAAAGAGAGTTTGGTTCGAGGTCAGTGCGTATTAGGTAGTATCTGACTCTAGTTATCTATGAAATACCTTACTTATTGGTGAAGCCTAGAGTAGAATTTTCATTTCATCTGTTGCTTTTCATACTATTAAAAAATCTAAAATGGTAATTTGATCACTTTGTGTGTCGGCTGTTAAAACTACAAATATTTCCGGAATGATGAGATTGATCATGAGCGGGTAAGAACATAATTACGGTTAGTGCTAATTATCTAAACCGAGAAGGGATTTAAATGACTAACGATGTAGGAAGTGTTAGAAAGTTGGAATTATATTCACACAATTGCCTGATGGCTAAAATATCGTGATCTCCCAAGCACAATTAAAAATAGCGAATTAACAAAGAATGGATATCTCAAAAAATCAATAATACCAGTCCTCAACAAAATCTGATTGATTTAATAAAAAATTCACCTCACTGACGTATTCACTTGCTAGAAAGTTTAAGTATAAATCATTTCTAATAAGAAAACCGAAGAATTTCCTTAGAGGGTGGAGCACCAGAAAAAAATTCCTCGGAGATGAGTCTACTCATTTACCTGATAAGTTCTTGGCTCAAATTTGAAAAAATTCCTCATGTTCCATAGCGTTTCTTTCTTTTTACTTTGCCGGTTCGAATGTTATGTCTTCAGCTTGGCCCTAATCTATAGCTATACCAAGTATGTAGGATAGAGTGGAACTCTTTGCGTTGTAAAAGTTTGCGCAACCTCCAAAGAATTATCTCTAGGAACACCTTTCTCTAATTACTCGTCACAACCTTACCAGCTTCAAGGATCTCGGTATCCAATATTAATGCTTACGATACTAAAGCCTCTACACTTCGTGTATTCTGTTCATAATTGGTGAATCGAATAAGCAGCGATCATCAACAATTTCCAACAGATATTGCAAGAGTTTGGATCACTTACTAATGCCATGGCCTTGAACTCTTACCATGATGCCTTAAGGATCTAGCCATCCCGCAAGAAATCAAGACTTTGGCAGAGTTCTTATCAGCATTAAGTCAAAGATTCTAGGATCCTGCTCTATATGAACAGGTCGCTCTTACTGTGGAGACTCCATATGAAAAGGAGACGAAGTTTCATGACTTCATCGCAATTTTTGAGAACAATGTGACCGATTCCATCTACAGAATCTTTGATGAAATAAACAGGAAAATAATGCATAAACGGCATCTATCGATCAAGTTGAAAAATGTGATAGTAACTACGCATGGGGTTCCTCTAGAATATCATAACTTTGCAGCACATCCTCGACAAAAGAATATCGTTCTTCATGAAATAAGTTACACAGAAATGAGATATTTCAAATCTCAAATATTCGTTTCTCGATGTCCAGAACAAATGTTTCCAGATGTTAACTCATTGCTAACAGTATCTTAAGAAGGATCTATGATGGAACAAGATATAATATCACGTGATTAAGGTCTAGATGAAGGTTAAATGTTCAGGCAAAAAATGCAGGTCATTCTCTAGAGATTTGTTACCGTTACAAGAAAAGCGGTAGTATAGCTACAAATTATCGTTTTGGAGGGTATTCGGCTGTTGTATTTTTATCAGTCGAGAAAATATCTGACGAAAGTGAAGGTCAGCTAAAATATTAACTCTAATGGATAATCGGCTAATGGGGTTTTAGCGTAGAAATTACTAAAGTAAATATTTCTCTCTCTTCTCATTTAAGCATACTCCAAGAAAGAAAATGAATATCTTGTTGCTTCCGTAGACATCAGAGCTGCTGCACTAAATCTTTTTATCAAATAGTCATATGGTAACCTTCACTTCGACACGGGACCAAATATAATTAAAATAAAAAATCGAAACCATCTATCGCTGATAACAGAAACTCAAAGACAGCTTTCAGTCACTAAACTTTATAGAAAGTTAGATGTCATCTCGACTTTTGGCAAGCTATGTATCAAAGAAAGTAATGAGTCGAGAGCAGTCTTACTTATCGCTACGGACTTTTTGAGGCTTTTATTCTCCCTATTAGTTCATGCAACTCCATTACATATTTTCAAGCTTATATAAATTATACATTAAGAGAACTTGTTGACAATGTTACAGGGTAGATCCCTAGTATATATTTCGGCTACGCCAAAACCTGATGAGCCCCTTAAATTCTAATAGAAGAACATGGTAGACTGATTTTACATTGGACTTGCTCTGTTCTTTGTCAACATCAATTGATCCGGCAACATATTACTAAAGTCTCCCACATTTTATAGCCATTTGTTTATGATTTACGAAGTACCGCACAGCCCAGTCTCATTACTAGCAACGATAGCAGAAAATTCCACATCGAGTGAATTCTTTCCAGCATTAGACTATTTTAGTGGTCAGTCTGAATTAGCTATGGCGGATTTGAACATGAGCGAAGAACCACAAGGTTCGACAGGATTAACAGGAAATTTGACAACCGAGGACATTAACGATTTGACAAGCTTGGTAAATGCTATCAAAAATTCAACACCAGAAACACAAAAGTTCCTGAAGGAGTTGATGGAGGGACAAAAGCCGAGCTTGACAAGTGCAAAGGACCAAAGCCGAGCTAGCATAGAATTAACCCAGAAGGATGAAGTTATCAGGCAAAATGCTACCTTTGAGAAATGGAATGGCGAGCCGCTGACATGGACTCCACATTATTACCTTTTAAAATCTCAGTGTAGGGTTTACAAACCATTATTGGTAACAGACGAGGCGGTTTGTATGAAAATTTATGAAAGTATCCCTGAGCCTCAGAGGCAAAGAATACGGGGTTACTGGATAAAATGCGGAGAAAAAGAAAAGTATGATTGGAAAGAGATGTTAGAAGTATATCATAGTGAGTATTTTGACCAGGTCGGAGCGCAGAAGGCAGAGAGAAAACTGCTTGCTATGAAGCAGACGAAAGTCAACTATTTAGAAAGTTTTTACAAGAGTGGGAACTCCAGCTAGAGTATGCTGGAGGTAGAGATTGGCCGGACTCTATAAAAATTAATAAACTGCGTAGTGCCTTAAGCAAGAAGATTCAGGATAAATATGCCGTTCTTGACTTACCTTTTAACGATTACCAGGGCTGGGTAAAGGTCATTACACGGGTAGCCGCTATAATGGAAGATAGCGAAAAGTTCATTCAAAAAGGAGAAAAACAAACCACCCAGTTTGCAACCAGAAGTGGGGCCTTACAAAGTGAGTACCTGAATAGTCCCACATTATCTAATTCACCTGCCCTTGGGACTACCGATCACGATGGAGATGTCGTTATGAGTGGTATGAAAATCGATTTGCACTCATTAGCTAGTCTGGTTGCAAAGCTTAACACTAGCAACAACAATAGAAAAAATGAGGCCCCAAGATCCAGACCTCCTGCTCCCTGGTTGACTGAAAGTGAGATTGCCGAGCTTATAAGTAAAGGATTGTGTCTAAGGTGCAAGAAAAATGGACATATTTCACGGTATTGCAAGAAATTTGGTCCAAAAAAGCGACCGGTTGAAGTTAATAATGTCGGCAATCCACAGTGGGAAATAGAATCGACTCAATCAAGCTCGGGAAAAGAGTAACCTTCAGGAAAAGTCGCGCCTGGAGGTATGGAGAGTCGAGGGTAAAAGCGGAAATCTCCGAACAAGAATATAAGAATTTTTTAGTAAAGCTTCACGGGAAACCTGTAATTGTAAATGCAATAATTAATTCAACCCTAATTCCTGCTCTCGTAGATCTTGGGTGTACTAAATATTCTGTGTTCAGTAATTATATCGCTAAGCAACTCGACCTCCCGCGCATTAAAGTTCCGCCAAAAGAATTAAAGTTAGCAAAAGATTCCGACACCGAGACGAAGATAGTTGTCAATGAAATCTGCTGGGCCGATATTGATCATGATGGAAAGAAAAATAGCATATGTGGTTATATCATTGAAGGGCTAGCTCATGGGTTAATACTTGGAGAACCGTGGATGAGACTTAATGACGTTGTATATCGAGCTCGAGATCGAACGCTCTTTATGGGAGAGGAAAGACATAATATCCGCATTCAGAATGAAACAAAATTTACTAACGTGGCAATGATTAAATATACAGAGTTTACAGCTACCATCAAACGAAACAACCGCCGAGCAGATGGCCAAGATGAAGGGAGTACGATATTAGTGTACGCGGCCTCGATTCATGATATTAACAAAATCCTAGCCCCTAAGAAAGTCTTTTCAAAAGATGAAATAATCACTGAACTTCCAAAAGAAGTGCGACACCATTATAAAGCATTTGAAGATAATAAAATTGATGCGAATAATCTCCCACCACATCGCCCTGGAGTTGATTTAGCAATCGAAATTGAAAAAGATGAACAGGGCCGTGTAAAGGATCTTCCAAAAGGCCCCCTTTATGGAATGTCAAGAGATGAACTTCTTTGCCTGAAAAAAGAAGTCACAGAACTTCTTGACCGCGATTGGATACGAGCGAGTAGCTCACCTGGTGGTGCACCGGTATTGTTTGTTAAGAAACCCGGTGGGGGATTAAGATTTTGCGTGGATTACCGGTCTTTAAATTCTATTGCAAAAAAAGATAGATATCCTCTTCCACTCGTCAAGGAAACATTCCGAGCGCTTTCAAAAGCACGATGGTTTACAAAGGTAGATGTTAGTGCTGATTTCCATAGGATTCGAATTAAGGAAGGTGACGAATGGAAAACAGCGTTTTAAACAAGATTAGGCCTCTTTGAGTGGCTTGTGATGCCTTTCGGATTGAGTGGCGCTCCTGCTTCCTGGCAGAGATGGATTAATGACCTATTACGCGACTACTTAGACCGATTTTGCACTGCATACTTAGATGATGTGCTTATCTGGAGTGAAGGAAGTAATGAAGATCATTTTGATAAGGTCAATAAAGTATTAGATCGCTTGGAAAATGCAAATCTAAAGCTGGATGTGAAAAAGTGCAATTTTGCGGTGAAATAAGTCAAATATTTTGGGTTTGTTGTAAAAGCTGGGGAAGGGATATCGGTAGATCCAGAAAAGAAAATAGCGATAGAAAAGTGGGAACTGCCCCAAACGCAAACAGGGGTGCGGAGTTTCCTAGGATTCGCCAACTTTTACCGGGATTTTATTCACGATTTTGCTAAAATATGCGCGCCCCTGCAACCCTATACAATGAAACAATCATCAGTGAAAGGGACATTATACCTGGATCAGAATGCTCGAGAAGCTTTTGAAATACTTAAAAAACATTTCATATCATCTCCAATTCTAGCATTATTTGATCCAGATCGCAAAACGGTACTTGAAACAGATTGTTCTGGATGGGCAATGGGAGGATGCCTCTCCCAATTTGACGATAATGAAGTTCTTCGTCCTGTGGGTTACTTTTCTAAAAAATTGTCACCTGCAGAATGCAATTATGATATCCATGACAAAGAATTGCTGACCATTATCCGAGAAGTTGAGTTTTGGAGGCCAGAATTGATGAGTCTTCAACATCCTCTTGAGATTTTTACTGACCATAAAAATTTGCAATACTTTCGAACCAAATGAACTTTATCTGAACGACAAATCAGGTGGAAAAATCTACTTGATACACTACCTTCAAATAAACTTCGTTATCGACCCGGGAGAGAAGCAAAACGTCCAGGCGTTTTGTCAAGACTCGAGCAACATTTACCTATTGATTTAAACGACGAACGCCTAAAACATCGTGAAATGCAACTTATCAACAAAGATTGGATTGCAAATACCGATGCAACATCTCATAATGGTGAAATCACTGGAAATGTAGATACACCGTTCGATGATCAAGAGCTTACAAAGCTATGGTATGACGGAATAGAAGTGGATAACGAATACCGTGACATATAACAAAGTATAAAGGATGACAAAAGATGCTTTCCTCCAACAGTTAAGTCAAAAATATCGATTTCAGAATGTACAATAGATAATAACCTGATCAAATGGAGAAATTGAGTGCTAGTCCCTAACTATGAGCCACTACAAACGGCATCGATCCACAGAGCGCACGACTCTTTAAATACAGGCCACCCCGGACGTGAAGGGACTTTTAGTATATCAAGTAGGGAATTCTATTGGCCACGCATTAGTGACATGGTAAGGAGATTCGTCAGAAATTGTGATGTGAGTGGTAGAACACATGTATGGAGAGACCAAAAAAAGGGGATTCTTAAAACCGTTACCAATACCTGAGCGCTTCCACCAAGAATTATCTATTGACTTTATGACAGACCTACCAGCTGAAAAAGATCAACCGCGTTATTTAATGGTAATAACAGACTGGCTTAGTAAAGAAGTAATCTTAGAACCTATGAAATCGATGAATGCAGAATCTTGTGCAAAAAGATTTTTAAAATGCTTTTATCGCTTTCATGGTCTACCAAAAGCTATAACGTCAGATAGGGGTAGTAATTGGGTGGGAGACTTTTGGACAAGATTGTGTGAGAGAACTGGAATTGAACAGCGTCTATCAACCGCATTCCACCCCCAAACTGACGGCGCCACCGAACGAACAAACCAAGAAATACAATCTTACCTCCGTGCACTTATTACTTACGCCCAGACAAACTGGAAAGACTTGCTGCCATCCGCACAGCTAGCCCTAAATAACCGAGATTCCTCTCTCGGCTATAGCCCATTTTTCCTCAACAATGGGTATCACATATCTCCATTTCCTTTCAACCAAAATCAAGAAAAAATCGATAAACCGGTTAAACAGAATCAAAAGTCACAACAAGCTGATCAACTAGTGAAAAAACTACAGGATGGATATGCTTTGGCCCAAGCAGCTATGGCATGGCGACAGCAAATTATGGAAGATTCTGCTAATCGTGGTCGACAGCAATCACATACTTTCAAGGTAGGAGATCGTGTATGGCTGAACCTGAAAAATATTGCAACGCCAAGACCATCAAAAAAATTTGCTTGTTTACATGCAAAATATAAAGTGGTTAATATTATATCCCCTCACGTTGTCGAACTAGATATTTCTTCCGGTATCCACCCACGATTTCATGTTGACTTATTAAAAAAAGCAGCAGAAGACCCACTCCCATCTCAAATACAAGATGATTCCCTACCAGACCTGATTGATACAACTGTCCAACGAGAAAACCAGGAGTTTTTGGTAGAGCGCATTCTTAGAGCTGAAAATAAACGATATGGCCGAGGTTTTAAAAGAATGTTACTAGTTAAATGACAAGGACAAAAAGAACCTACTTGGGAGCCACGAGCCGAGCTGGAACTAACCACCACTCTTGATGCTTTCGAAAAAAAGTTCGGAAAAAAGGATAATGTAGGTGAACAAGATGTGGGTGTGATAAATGGTCGGCGAAATGCCAAAAAAAAAATTTCAAAATCTCAAAATTTCAAAATAACTAATACATTAAAGGGATCGGGGGGGGGGGGGTAGTTAC
>QVIK01000674.1:3088-28401 GCA_003957845.1 Oidium heveae | reverse complement strand
AGACTTGGTAGAACGATTCTATGAAGCCCGTAGTTGTAGAGATATCGATGGAACTTTCTAGAAAGGACCCGATAGAAATATAAAAGCATGAAAAGGAAGTAGATTTGTAGACCAGAGTTAGATTATAAATTACCATCACTTATTCGAAAGCTCATTGCTTCTTTATTTTGATCTGTTACACACTGTATATTATAAAAATCAAATACAATAAGTTACGGTGCAGGAAGAATCTCTAGCACAAAATCCAATTGTGAGGGTGTTATAATTAGGGTATGAGCAGAAATAGAAAGACTTTTATGCTTAAATTTATAGAGATGTGAAGATTGAATGCAGAAGTTATATACTTTGACTTAAAAGATCATGAGTATAGTTGTATAGTTCGAGTTTTCAGTATCTAAACTACAGAGATGAATAGCTAACTTAAATACAGTAAAACCTCCAGTTTTCTGATTAGTGCTACAAACCAGGGGTATTTACTGTGGTCTAATTGATCAGGCACAACAGAGGGCAATAATGGTATCGTCACCTAGCTGACTTTAATTGATTTCTCTTTGAAAATCTAATCAACATCAGTTAAATCGAACTCATTTACAGGTGCATCTTTGAATACCTTAATCAAACCGAGATTCTACCACCCAGAGAATTTCCTGAGTGGTCAATCACAATTGGATTTTGTGCTAGAGATTCTTCCTGCATCGTAACTTATTATATTTGATTTTTATAATATACAGTGTCTAGAAATAATTTTAGTGTAAGGGAAAANGAGTGGTCAATCACAATTGGATTTTGTGCTAGAGATTCTTCCTGCATCGTAACTTATTATATTTGATTTTTATAATATACAGTGTCTAGAAATAATTTTAGTGTAAGGGAAAACAAGAGTCATGATTTAAGCGAGAGCCTACAGACACCCTCCTCTACTGTCGCTTTAAACCGATAACTTGACAGGCTGATTGGCGTCTTCATGGATTGTGAGTTTAATTTTACCTATTCGGGTTAGTACGACATGGACAAAGGTATCTTTACACTCGTTTTCCCCCACCCTGAGCGACAGCAAATGGTGGGAAGTCCCACGGGTAAATTAACACTAGTTTACGCAAACGAATTTGCAGAATAAATCTAATAATCCTTAAGGAAGCCAAGAAAGGTATGATATAAGGCCTAGATTTATGACACGGGCTTCGCCTAATTCTTAATGACTGGGATACGCGAAACTCCTACATAGGGGTGCAGATTTAAAACCTTCAACATTACGCTTCACCGCGCCCCCTAGACTAAGGGCATTCCTTATAAAGATGTCTTCTCAGGTGAGAATGATTAAAATATATCAGGTCGAACGAGCGGATTACAAATACCCCATGATGACACAAATCAAAAGTCTCACCAAGCTGAGCCAACAAGTTTTTCAAACATCCCACCTACTATATACCAGATTGCGATCAAGTAACGCGGCAAATATTAAGCCAGTCACAATATAATCAACAAGTCAATCTCCCATACACAAAATATTCCCACAACTCATACATCTTCTTCGTGACAATCAATACCCATAAACTATATGAAAAGGTCAAGCGAATGGCTCATGTGGGATGGTAGTCCTATTTCTTTCGACGCCCATATGTTTAGTTTGAGAGTCAAAATAGACGAAGATCGACAATTTCTAGGCTCTAATAAGTCGATTTGTCTAAGTATTGGTAATTCTATACCAAAATTTAAGCAGTTAATGAACATGCTGTGGTATCGTTTAGGAGGTCCCAATAAAAACCACAACTGGGAAAGTTTTCTCCACCATATCATCGACAAATTAGAAAACAAACAGGCTTGCTAGACGGCTAGAAGCCAATTGTAACGGATGCGAATGGGGCCTTATCAGCTTTTCATCGATTTCCTACAAGATTTCGAGCTCAAAATTTCCCAATGTGATTGCATACACTGGTCAGACGAAATGAAAATATCACTCCTAGAAAATTCATTAAATTCAACTATTAAAAATCTTTTGCTCAGCAAATCCCTACTGTACAATGACTACTCAAAGTGGATCTCTAAAGTGAAAAGAGTCACAAGCCGTCTTGAAAACACTCTAAATTTTCAGCAATAAGGAGGTTCTGGGCCAAAAACCTGGTGTTTACCTCAAGGTGGATTAGCTAGAAGACTTCCGCCAGAACAATCTAGAAAATTAGTCTCTCGGGAAGTTGATGCGGATGGCGACACTAACATGAGTGGTGACAATACTTTGAAAATTGCTCAGGCTGTGATTAATGCCATAAATACCAATAAGCATAATCAAAATTAAAGAAAACCACCAGCATAGTGGAGATCTCCCGACCAATTTAGGCGCCTGACTAAAAAAGGTAAGTGTACTCGTTGTGGTAAGGTAGGACATGGAACAAGAAAATGTCCAAAATTTGGCTCGGTTAAGAATCCAGCTTTTATATCGCATATCAGAGATAGTAATGTCGCTGAAGAAAAATTGCCTGAGCATAATGAACAGCTAGAAGTTGAATTAAAAGAAGAGTTTTCGGGGGAAGACTAACCCCTGGGTAGAGTCGCGCTTAGGGGAGGAATGAATTCTCTCAAAGTGATGAGGAAGAGGCAATGAGTAAAATGAATAGCAGTCCTTCTTTAGATAATTGTCAAATTAATCTATGTTATTTTGTACCATGTTTAATTGAGACTGGATACCTATGTTTTGCCGCATCTTCTCATAGCCTTGTAATAAAGAATAATTTCCGCGCATTAAAATTCCGAAACGAAGTCTTCATTTAGCTGAAAACTATGGAAAAAAGAGTACCGTCGACTATATCACTTATACTAATTGTCAACGGCTGAAAGAATACGGGCTGGGCACGTATGCAGTGCTCAAATATGGTTAATATTTTTCTATGAAAACTCTATGGAAGGGTGCCAAACTACACTTCATGCTCGACGAAACCAATGTGATGATTAGCGTGATCTACCTTTCTAAAGTGATCCTGATTTCCCAATCTCCTTGGGTCCTCGAATTAGGCGAGTGATCCCGTTTGTCGCGGCTTCTCATCAAATCAAATATCGCGTGACTATTCGTAGTCTACAGAGCTAGGCCCAAAGAATAGCCCAGACCAAAACTACTGGCAAAGCCTATAACACTGATGTCGATTTTGATGGAAGACAAGAAAGAATAAATGGATATATCATAAAAGGTTTAGCTTATAATATAATTCTCGGTAAGCCGTGGATGGAACACAACGACTTTGTGTATCTATCTCATGAAAGAGCAATTCGATTAGGTTCAGGAGAAGACGCCCTCGTAATGAGAGAAAGGGGATGGTATGGGTCCAAGGCTCCCAATGATATTAAAAACAAAATAAAACATGTGGCTTCTGCTACAAATATGATGAGAACTGGACTATTATCTCTCATGACGACATCTAGAAAAAAAAATAGCCTCCAAGTATTTGCCACAACCATCCGGGACATAACCCAAACTCTAGAAGTAAAGTCAGAACCAACATTAGAGGAAATAGAAGATAAACTCCCGCCTGAAATCAAGTATTGGTCCAAACTTTTTAAGGAAGACCAAAGCACTACCCTCCCATCACATAGAGCATCAGATATAAAAATAAACTTACAAAAGGATGACCAGAGAAGGGATAAGCCAATACCATGGGACATAGTATGTCAAGGGATGAATTATTTGTGTTGAGAAAAACCCTTACTGACCACTTAGATAAAGGATGGATTAGAGCAAGTGCATATCCAGGAGGTGCACCAGTATTGTTTGTCCGTAAGCCGGGTGGTGGTTTATGATTTTACGTAGATTACCGAGTTCTTAATGCAATCACAGAAAGAGACCGATACCCTCTGCCACTTATTAAGGAGACCCTCTGGTCGATTTCTAAATCCACATACATCATAAAAGTTGATGTCAGAGCTACATTCCTTAAACTTAGGGTTCAAGAGGGAGATGAAGATAAAAATGCGTTTCGTACCAGATTTGGTTCTTTCGAATGGCTAGTAACACCGTTTGGTCTTTAAGGAGCTCCAGCAGCTTTTCAAAGATATGTAAACGAAACGTTGGGAGATTATCTTGATGTGTACTGAAAGATCATTGGCAAAAAGTCCAAACTGTGTTTTAACGACTAAATAAAGCAGGGTTAAAATTAGATCCAAAAAAATGGTGAGTTCACTGTGAAAACTACTAAATAAAGCAGGGTTAAAATTAGATCCAAAAAAATGGTGAGTTCACTGTGAAAACTACTAAATATCTTGGGTTTGTTATAAGTCTAGGGGAAGGTATTAAGGTGGATCCTGAAAAAGTCAAAGTCATTAAATCATTGGTTCCTCCTACCTCAGATAAAAGAGTTAGAAATTTCATTGGATTCGCAAATTTTTATCGAGATTTTATCCCCAACTTTATTCAAATTGCCCAGCCTTTGTTATAGCTGACAAAAAAAGACCATGCATTTATTTGGCTAGATGAATATCAAAAGTCGTTCGAATCTCTCAAGGAGTCATTCATCACAGCCTCGATCTTAATTCTCTATTACTCTGATAGAAAAACTTGCTATCGAAGCTGACTGTGCTGGATATGAAATGGGGGCTTGTCTTTCTTAGTTTGATGATCAGAACATCCTATGACCCGTAGCTTACTATTCCAAAAAGCTAACACTTGCCGAATGCAATTATGAAATACATGACAAAGAGTTACTCACTGGGGTTTCTACTCTCGAATCATGGCGGGGCGAACTAAATGGTCTTAGGCATCCATTTTTACTAGTGCACACTACAGGTATTAATCGGCTAGCAAGCCTTCACAGTTGTTTGGCTATATCTAATTTTTAGAAGTTGTAGAGGCTAAACGTTGGGGAAAGCAACATTAGAGCTCGCTTGTTGGTAGGAAATGTGGTTTTAGAATCACACTTTCCACTAATCAGACGGCGTAAAGCTAGGGAGTGAAAAGGCCAAAGTAGAGAAGTGGATCCGAACTAGAACAGTCTAAGCTACCTTTAGTTTGAGTAAGAAGCCTAACTTTCAACTACAGTTGTTGATGCCTTGGTAGTTTTCGAACTAGAATGGGAATTCAAACAAAGTCTCGAGCGAGATCTTAATCTAACGAAGAATCTAAGCTTGAGAATCAATGAAAAAATTCATAGCAAAATCAGTAAAATTTAAAGATGAATACTGATCAAGAATCGAGGGCTATATAAAAAATCTGTGCTATTAATTTTATACAACGTGCAATGAATACCGAAACTAAAATTGACTGGCAACACAAATATTTAGAAAAAACTACTTACAGCTAATCTGAGTTTACAGGAGAAAGTCTACTTTTCAAGGTTTTACTTGATGTAGGGGAACCTACTGAACTGGAAAAGGAGTATAGATTATTATGCGGCTATTATTTCTTTTAATTTGGCAAATTACTTTGAAAATACAGATCTGATTAAAGGAAAGTAAGCTCTTGAAAAGTTCAGTACTCCTACTTCGTTCTACTAGAACGGGCTAGTTATTTTTTCTCCTGAGATAAAATTCGTATACAGTCTCAGCATTGACACCAAAAAAATCGTGTGGTAATGGACCGTCATCTTTTCTGTGACATTTCACCAGCCTCTTCAAGGGTCTATCGTTGGTGCCTCTAGAGTTATTATCATTAACCGTGGTGAGTGCCCCAGCGATCTCACAGTTCGTATTTATCACAACGCGATGTTGTCCAACACCTATTATTTGTGTTAGTCCATATGAGTGAACTGATTTAATTATCAGGACATAAAAAGGAGTTTACCATGTCTCCCAACACTACCATCTCGATAGACAGGAAAAGTGAAGTAGGGTCCCTTTACCCCGAATTCCGGCCCTTTATACTTCGCTGGGTAAGTGTTTCTTTTTACATTCAGTTTCAGACATGCTTTTTCTGCTGCTTCTAAAAGCTGCTCGTGGCTTAATTGGTTCTTATTACATTGGTAATCGCTTTTGTCATGATTTTTTTTTGCTGTTATTGTTGCTCTTTCACATGGCTTGAGTTTACCTTCGATAGATATTGCAACACTCATTACTTTGTAATCTGCTGTAAGAACCAAACGCAAAACTCCTTTATGCCCTAAAATATGGTTACTTCAATATTCTAGTAGGTGGAAGTGCTAGTAAAGGTGGAAAATAGTATACCCCACTTGTACAGGCTTCCATCATTCATTATAGGCCAGATTAAACATGGCTGGTCATAAGGAGGTCCGGAATATTTTTTTAAACTCTGGCCTTTAATTGGTATACCGTCTTGTTTTTCGATTTTTTCTGCATGTGCTTCAAGGATTTTTTGTTCGAAAAAAACTTTACCGCAAAAATATCCAGGTCTTGGAGGCTGGACGAACAGGTTGCTATACGGGTCAGAAATTGGTGATTTTGGAGGCTTTCTTGGCCGAATACATCTCAGGAAGTTGTTGCTGTATCCTTTAACAACAACATCTACAAACTGCCTTTTATCATCTAGAATTAAATAATGAGGTCCAATATTCCCTAAATTTAAATTCAGTGTTTATTTCGACCTTAGACAAATAGCAAAGATAATTAATTACATGTCCCAGATCTATACAAGCTTTTTCCTCTTGAGATTGGCCACATCAGATACCCACTGTTTTCTGGATAGAGATGTCCAACGTAGGAAATAGGATATCCTGATTTATCTTCAACCTTATTCTGGGCTAAAGCAAGACTTTGGCGAAGGATCTCGGCAGTGACAAAATTATAACCGCATTGATAACCACTTGTAATTTCTTGCACCGAATTTGATGGTCCTATGTGTGCACTGTCGCTTCGAATACATTTGGTATAATGACCGTTTGTAATTTTAGCAACCACATCTACTACTTCTTTACTGTTTCTAGTAAATACAATACGAAAAACAGACTTCAAGGCTATTCAACAGTAAGCGCAAGAAGTGCGAAGGGCTTAATAGAGAAACACCTTTGTGATACGGATGAAACAGCGACCCTTTGATAATTGGATATAGGAAGTATTCTTCGAATCTTGAATCACCGTACAGTTCATCTTGATATGTTTGAGGAAATTGAGTGCCTTTACCAAAAGAAGCTATAGCTAGCAATAGAGCATCTCTAACCTCAGGATCAGTAAAGAAAACGTTGCCGCACTCATAACCTATCCGTTTGTGGTGGTTAGACTGCGCCGACAACTCAGTTGGGTTCTGAGGAAATGCAAAAATATGGCCGAGTTGAATATTCAAGACCCAAAAAATAACACATAGTAACATTTCTATTCATTCAACTGTTGTGAATAAATTTTGAAAAAAATGACTTCTTCTGACGAACAAAACTCCCAAGTATGATTTATCGCTAGCGGTAGACTTTTCAGGGCTAGATAACGTAGATTCATAGAGTTTTATCTCATTTTGAGTTTATTTTGATATTAAATTTTTTATTAAGGCTGTCACTATTTTGCTATTCCCACGACTCATGAGCTATCCTTATGTACTTGGCGAAGAAGAGTCTTTGAAATCCCGTTGATTTTCTTTTCACGATATCATGTTTTTTACGGCTAATCTTTCTATCAGAGAAAAGCCGTTCCTCGAGCCCAACAACCAAGGTTATCAATAATTTCCTAGCATCTGAAGGAGAATATTTGCTGAAGTTTTGGTTTTGAAAGTATAAAATCAAAATACATTCACGTTCAAAATTAATCTGACTTCCCCACTTCCGGCAAATCCATGATCTCCACTCCATGGTGTCTTGCTCCACTCAAATGTCGAGACTATTAATATTTATTTTAATCCTACTGGGCATCATTTTAACTACTTGGACTTTTGGCCAGCTTCTCGGAAACCGAAGATCGGATGTGTAAGAGTTTAGGGACGTGGTGCAGTTTACGTAGTGTTACGGGAGGGAAGCGCCGTGAATCGAGCCCTGCACCTACGATTCTTTCGGCTACGTCGCGGCTCTAAGTCTTTCTAATATATCTTCAAAGATACCCTCAACGTTCATTCCTAAAATCTGTGATATTTGGTCACATTGAAATAACCTGTCTTCCAATTTTCTAACCTCTTATTAAAAACAGTCTTGGTTGTTAGAATTAGGGTATAAATGTTGAAGTAAGTTGACGTGACTGGTTGTGGTTAAGTATTAGTTAAGCGTGTTGTTGTACGCGCTAGTAACGCGACTATTGGTCTCTGAATCCAGTAGAACTAGATTGTAATGTAATATATAATGAATATAGTTTATAACAATAAATGATTGGTCATACACAGCCTTAAATCACTTCGTATTCAATTGGGTTAAACGATTGATAGGAATATTGGATACTGGAGATCAAGTTAGGGTCTACAGTAGAATTATCCTTTTGTGATTTACTCTGGAGTCTAGGTTCTTGTTTACGATATCCTCATGTTGCTAGTTAGTCTGCTGGGTCCTTTCTTACTGATAATATTGACTCTGATATCCACACCATTGTAAATAAAATAATTATTGTTAATTAGTTCTTACATAATTGGTTCCTAATCGTAATTTATATTCATATCCTCAATTTTAGTGCGACTATAAGTATAATCTAGAATCTATATAGACAAAAGAATCCAACGATAAGAGCTAGGAACATCAATCCCTAAAGCGGTGTATATAAAATTAATATAAAAAGTTTTTGGGACAAGAAAAATCTTTAGCCCAAAAGCCAATCGTGAGAGCATTCCATTATATGATATAAACAATGTCTCCAAATATACTAGAGTATTTTCGGCAAGGAGATAGTCAACTGCACTCTCTATTTGAACTCTGGTTGCTCCTAGTTATCCGGTTTTCGATAATCTTATTATGTATTCAAGCTTAACTGTCGCTTGAATATTACTTAAAAATTCGATTATTGCCTCCATGACAATTATATTCTACAAGATTCATTCCAGCTTGATTTTTTATATTGAAAAACTACCGTAGAAATTATATTCGAGAATCTTTTGGCATCTGCTTCATACTTGTGGCATGCTTAACTTTGTTAAAGGTTTGTCTTATTGTGAGGGCACAAGAAGGTTACTTAGAATATCTATATTTTCATTAAAGAGAAAACTATGTACAATAAGCCGTCCCTCCTTATATATCCTTTCAAGGTACTCTGTCATACGAAATAGTAGTATCCTGTATCTTCCATCTGATTCTCAGAAATACCTAGAACACTTTCGAATACTGTCGTTGTCTATGACAACTAAGGAGTATTCTCGCTAATCAACAAACATCGACGATCATAATAAAAGGGTGTCGGTTAATAAGCGATGCCATCCGATTCGGCTTAGGCCGAATTTCAATACAAGGGCCCTGGCCCTATAACAAACTTGATCCGGATGCTTTTGAAGTATCTGGGTTAACATGAAAGTGAACAGAGATTACTAAATAAATGAAGTCTGTCCGTGTCTGTGAGATTAATAGAAAGTTGACGAGACTTTTTATCTGTGGGGTCGAATCTCTCTCTTGGAGAAGAGCTGTCGATCAGCTATTGAGAATAGGTGGAGACATTACAGGGAACACTACAATGTTTAGAGATTTCAATTCGCCACTGAGCTATCAAGGGAGGACTGTAAGGGTAGGGAGCCACAGTATGGCTCCCCATCCACTTTTCGATTATTACTTCCTGACATTACTGAGACTATCGCCGGATTACATCGTCGCTTTTGATAGTTGTGGTGGTATGGATCTCATACACTGTAAAATGAGTGAAAATGAGGTAGTTGAAATACTAAATCACTCTAATTGCAACAATGAAGGAAAAAAAGAGATGAAATTGAGAGATACAGTGCTAACAAGGCAGTATTATCGTCGTCGCTGGAGAAGCATATTCAGATTCCTGGTGTTGATGTGACATTATTTCTTAACCAAGGAATTTATTCTGGTCGTGTTTTGCACTATTGACTCAAATTATTACCATTCTTCTAGCGAATTGACGATGGTGATTTTTAACACTCTATAAATCGTCGTCTTCAAACAATGGCCACAAATGCACCAGCAACCCCATTACGACAGCTTCAAATTCCTGACAATCTACTCCTAAGATAAATCAATTAAGAGATGCCCAGAAATCTATCATTGAAAACAAAAGAACTAACAAGTTTTCGAGCAACAGAAAACCTTCGCATCCTGTTCGATGTAACTCAAATAATTGATAAAAAGCAACTCGTTCAAGCTTCAAAAATTCAGCCATGTAGTTTGAACTTTACCAGGTTCTTTTTTTATACAAATATTTCATTGATAGACAAATTTTCAGGTGATTGACTAGAATTAACTAATGAACTAATATATTTTAGTCAATCAACTGACAGAAAGTCTTTTATCTTCAGAAAAATCTGCCTTTCAAACTAATCACCATTTTTTGGTCTATTTGTTAGAGCCACCCTACCATCTAATTAGCATCAGCCCAATAAATCGACCAATAATCACTCTTTTGATTGAAATTAATGCACCAAGAGAGCCCATTTTTTTAATTGCGAAAATCGACAGATTATCTATTTTGTAACCAAGAAAATCATCCAGAATCCAACCCATTTATTGAGAACAAAAAAGACAATCTACGGGTACCTTGCTCTATTAAACAGAAATTAAAACGTTGAAACATATTTATTTGAACGCGAGAAGAGTAATTACTCCAACGACAGATATAACTTATTTCAGGTAACGAAGCTCAGCCATTTCAACAGTAGAATATCTGTGAGTTGACAAACTAGTAGTTACTTTGATGAAATAAAGAATCTTAAAAAAATTACCTCAAATTCCATCATACGAAGAACTAGAGTGCTAGTTTGTTATGAAATATCCTTAACATTAATTTATGAAGTAAAAATGTAAATAGGGAGCCGCTAACGGGCACTCACCTTGTACCCCAAAATTAAATTACTATAAAATACTGGCGTCTGATTTGCTTGTAGTAGTATAACCGTTTTTTATTAACTGCACCAGACTTTATAAGATTCGTTCCCGACTGAACTCCATCTAACCTCTTTCTTCTTACCTCTACGACATCAGCCATGTATCAATTTCAAGAACTAGCCGAGCAAACCTATAACACCTTTGATGAAGCACGCCAATTAGTGGACGCTCAGCTCCGTATTGAAGGTTTTATTCTTAGGGTCAAGCATACCAGGAGGGTTGGAAATAAACCAGACGGTGACATTAAAGCTGTCCATCTTGTTTGCTCTTGCAACGGAAGTGCACCGCTGAACACAGCTGCTCGACGCCTTCGAGTTCGTGGGAGCCGTCGCGCAGGTTACCAATTTAGTGTGATAATTAATCGACAACAACTGAAAAACGTGTATAAATGGGCTCTTGAACCGAACAACGTGGAGCACAACCACGAACCATTTGTTGATCCTGCTGTGTACTCTCAATATCGTGCTCTCACCACCGTGCATGAAGAGGAGATTCTCAGCCTCTGCCGCTTTCGTTTGCCTCCTACTCGGGAAGCCCGCGCCGCTGTTTCTTTAACGTCAACGATCGATTATGCGCTGGAGCGGGTACGTGAGGAGTTTACGTCTGCACCAATCTACCGCTAAAGGAAGATATTTAAGTATATTCAGTCGATGCCGGTCATAGAAGTCCAAAATCCTGCAGTTCTGCGGACTAGCAGAGGCCGTCCCCACGGCGCAGTGAATAGGCCAAGAGCCTCACAAACCTCCACATAAAAAGATCCTTCGCAGTTGGAGATACTCGAAGCGTCATCGAGGCCTCGAAGGAGATGCGGGAGGTGTGGACAGACTGGGTACAATGTGAAATGTTGCCGTCAAATTGTCACACCTTCTGCACCGGCATCGGACACTTCGGACGCATCGACAAGCATGGCCAACCTGATTTAAGGTCTGTTCATGGTGTCAGAGCGGTGGGAGAGTTGGAATATTGATATGATATGTTTAAACAGGCACTGTATTGATCAATGTAAACAAGCAGAGACAGATGAACAAATAGAAATGAATCATATTTGGGAAGCTTTGTAAGTAATTAAAATGATATGCAAGCTATTTGAAGTGTTGGTTCGTGTAGATTCATGTCAAACATGTAGGGTATAGGGGAAATGCATTACAACATTAGTTCTCTATTTATACACCTCTCTGCCTTGCTGTTCAGCCCTATTTGACTGGGGATCTCAGGCGTCGAGTGGTTAATCTTCATAAATCATAGTCGTCCGATCCTACCCTGACAGTTTTGTAGTATTCCCCGACATTTTATTTATTGTGGGGTTTCGCGGTAAAAGTCCATTTGAGCCAATCAGGCACCAGTATTTTATGGTAGTTTAATTTAGGGGTACAAGGTGAGTGCTAGTTAGCGGCTCCCTATAAGTAATCCAATGATATTATGCTTTCAGAGTCGAACGCTGTCTTTTGTAGCCATCCACAACCCCCCTGTTCCATCAAAGCGGGGTCAGCCAGTAACACATAATCATGACTAGGTACATTTCTTGAGACTTCTCGAATATTCCGAGGGAGTCGGGCGTGGATTTAACAAAATGGGGCTAAACGTTATTTTGCTCTCACAAAACAATTACATATCACCTACCATTCTCAAGAATTCAAATCTCTGCAACATAAACAACGCTCATTCTAGAAAGATATTGACTGATATTGCTAAAGAATTGTGAACCTGTAATCTATCACAAACATCAATATTTTGAATAAAAATCCAACAAATCTTTGATCCTCTGCACAACTTACAACGAAGAACATCTTTCGAAATGACTCAACCTATTTTATTACTAAAACATCCTGTACCGCAACTAAGCAAAAGTGCTGCTAATATGTTGCTTGGTGCACGCTTAACACAGAGCTCTTCTGCAGCGCAAGGCCTGAGTAAATTTGGAAACACTGCAGCCGCTCGAAGAATCCATAGCAAGACTACGAGATCACCATCATGGCTTTGTACACCACAGAGGCCAGCATATCAACCACAGCTGAATCGGACCAAAACCAGCTTGGGACGGGTGTGGAAAAACTTCTATTACTCGGCAGGATCGGTGGACAACTCAGGGAATCTGATGCAGAAGCTGATTGTGGGAGGAGCGATGTTTGGAGGCACGTTGCTTGCAATTAACTTGGTATGACGACACTAATTGATACGCTTCTGATTCACATACTACTTACTTGTTTTGATTCTTCATTCTTTATTCTTCATTCTTCATTCGTGATTATTCGTTTGCTTCTACTGTTGATTTGATTATCTATGCTAACTACAGCGTGTCTTGGCAGGTGTTTAACCGCGAGACGCGTGAGGACGGCAGCATGCCCGCTTACGAGCGGAGCTACCTTAATGACACTTTTCTTCATACGGGACTCGGTATTGGGATCATTGGGCTCTCGGCGCGTGCAATGTTTCAATCGGGGGCAATGTACCGAATGATGGCGACGAGTCCTTGGATTGTGATGATTGGAGGACTTGGGCTGAGCATGGGCACCATGATGGCGACGCGGGCGACGGACCCGACAAACTATGTGGCCAAGTATGGATTCTGGGCGGCGTTCAACGGCACCCAAGGGGCGCTCCTGGCACCGCTGTTGTTTGTGGCACCTCCAGCGCTGATTGCACGAGCGGGACTGTACACGATGGCGATCATGGGCTCGATCTCGTTTGTGGGAGCGACGGCCAAGCAGGAGAAGTACATGTATCTTGGGGGACCACTACTAGCAGGAGCAGCGCTGGTGGCAGTATCGGGGCTGGCGCCACTGGTCCTGCCGGCTACGGCGGTGCGTACGCTAGCGTTTACGGAAAATATGTGGCTGTATGGAGGCCTGGCCGTGTTTGGGGGGTTCACACTATATGATGTGCAGAAGGTGCTTATGCATGCGCGTATGGCACAGCAAGGACTGATGCGAAGAGATGCGGTGAATGAAAGCATTAGCCTTGAGCTAGACTTTTTGAATATTTTTGTGCGCATGGTGCAGATCTTGATGATGCAACAATCGCGGCGGAGGTGAGGAGGCGAAAGTAAGGAAGAGATGCGAGAAACGAGGTGTGAAATGTGAAGTGAGACGTGGGACGTGGGACGTGAGACGTGGAAGCGCAAAATCCAATTGTCAAGACGTAACTAAGGGCAGGTTGGAGTAATGGACTTGGTGGGTTTGGTGGGTTGTTTTCTAACCCACATGGTGTTCGGGATTATTTTGACTGGTTGTGTACTTTATAGTGTAACTCTCCTTTAAAGGTTTCTTACTTTTGATTAATTCTACTCTATTATTCAACTTTTGAATTGCTCAATACATTAATTTGGCTAATTATAGTAGAACCTCTATATCTTAATATCCTTAGACCCTCAAAAAGCATTAGTATAACGATGTTATGAATAAAGGAACATAACCAATTAATATAGAATATTGGCGAGGATACCCGATAGACCCAATCCGTAAGTGAATATCTAGAATATGCACTATGCTAATTAGAATACAATTATATAATATAATGATTAATAATAATTAAGAGGCAAAAACTTTATCCTTGTATGAAGAGCTTCTAGCATCTTCAAAATTGAGTGGCCTGCTTAAAAGACAATATCCTTATCCTCTCCACATCAAATTACCTCACTATGCACTTGCTTCACTACCATTCAAAAATGCCTGAAAAAATTATACAAGGACTATCTTAGTGTCTCAACGGAAAAAACAGTTCTGCGTGAATAAAAGAGATGAGCTTCCAGTGACGCGAAAGCAGCTGATCACCTGGCTCCAAGAAAAATATAACATCACTATGACCCAGCCTACAATCTCCAAAACTTTGAGTCAGTTTGAAAGGCATCTATGAATTGATGAAGCACATCTTAACTCATCAAGTCTGATGAAAGCCTCTGTATCGTTCAAACATGTTAATCAACAAAAATATGTAAGCCCACCTACTCGTGCGCTTATACACCCTTTGCTAATCGCTTTGGGTGTGCAGTAGCAAAAAGCACTGAGATCATACATAAACGTTGCATTTTCCTTCACAACATTTCATCCACCACTCCATTGAGCTTCACTTCTCGACATCAGCATTTCTAGTCTTCCCTACAATGCTTTCAATTTAAAGAAGCATTTGACCATCACTTCGGATGAGAAATCACGTCTGGAAGTGGCCCTAAGATGGATCATAGTTCCAGAAGCTTATGACTTCCACACTATAATAGCTTTTACTGCTACACAGGTCTGCCGTGCCTATTAACTAGACGAAATTCGATTTCGAAATATGATTCACAGGAAGGCTCAAATAAAACGGAATCAGCCTATGAGTGAGTCTGGCACGTCACCAACGAGAGGTGGTAGCAATAATATCCTTAGCCCTGCCCAAGAGAAGATGATTTGCGAGTAAATCACTAAGTCTTCGACGATGAGAGATCTAGTAGCCACTAGAGAGCTAGATTATAGTGCTATATGTTACTTTTTAGCCAAGAAATCGCCTCCTGTGGAACCTCTATCTAGTTGGCCCTTAAAATAGTGGAATTCATGAAAAGATATTTTAGGTTTGCATAAGATTAAAGCCAAACAAGGAATTAAATTTCTGGCATCATCGGGAAAATATTTTGTTTGAGAATTGAAGCTAGTGGAGTCTTCAGGTTTGACCGTATGGTACGTTTAGCGTGCCGATAGCAAAGACGGACTTTGACAAAAGGCTTTACTTTTTAGATTGCATTAATCTCTGACCAATCTTTGTCACATCCAAAAAAAGACGGAAAAATTCCTGAAAGGCGTAGCGGTCTCAGAAATTGGGTTAAAATTTCCGGTACAGCTCCAGGCTCCACAGGTCCATCAGAGGCAAATCTCTCCACAAACAAATATGTTAAGGAGATTCCTGTCACTTCGAGCTCAGCAAGAATAGCGAATAATTCCAAGCCAGTAATATTTATTCCGAAAGTGGCGTCTATGGCTAGTTTTTTCGTTATCTACGCAAAAGAGACGATAGAGCCAGTTACATATATTCCTAGAGCTCGTATATTGACTAAAGTAAAGATTCTATGTTGATATTCGTAGCCTAGCTCTTCGAGAAGGCAATTTATAGATAAGAATTGGATACTATCACACCGCCAGTTTGCCCTATTTGCCTCTTTTCATTGATAGTAGACCTGATACTAAGCTGTGTGCCCAGCACTTGGGACTCTTGTAAAAAAAAAGATTCTGATGTACATCTGAAAGTGTTTGCGATGAGAATCTTTGGTTTACAAAATCTAATACTTCGGGGGTGAGATGGATATCTATGTACGGAGCATGATAAATGTGACTCAAAGAGAGATCCAGCATTTGATTTATGAAGCTTGGCTTTAATTTGAGTTTACTGCTACAAGCAAACCGATCTATCTTACATATGATTCGTCTTCTGCTTCCGGATTCCTGTACTGAGGAAAGTCCTGGCAACAACAAAAGAGGTATGCAGATTAACCTGTGCAATGAGTTTCGCGGTGCCTAAGTCGGAAGCTGCCGTGTTGCCATATCAATCTCACAAGCCCATTCTTTGTTACATTTAGATGATAATGATTTAAAAAAATTACACGAATATTTTCGAATTCAGGCTATTTATTAGAGTGTCAGCAGATTCTTATGAATTACTTTTAAAAGTAACTTTCAAGCCACTTGTCTCCAAGGGCTTATTTTATAAATAAAGTCGTCCCGACAATCAAGCGTTGATATCGGATCATGAGCTGACTTGAAAACTGAAGATGGAGAAGGTATAACGATATATCTAGGATAAAGTATAACAAGGTAGTGAAAGTAATGAAGTCGACAAGGAATGAAGGTTCAAGGTAACAAAGATTCAAGGTAAACAAAGATTCAAGGTAAACAAAGATTCAAGGTAGTCTTAGAATATATATTGTATTTCTAAAGAATCTAGAAAAGATAGAAGACAAAGCGTGAAGAACTAAAACATCTAGGAGTCACTCTTATTTATGTACATTTTTCCGTTCTTACTATTATTACTTTGAGTTAAACAACGTCACCTTTCCAAAAAATAGAAAATAGCCTCTATATCAATGCATCCGTATATTCTGACGTTTGATAAACCTTCACGCCACCTTTTCTACTGTTGCTTTGGTATAGATTTATTCTATAGCTAGAGCTGGTTGACGGAGTTACCGAAACTAAAATAGAGTTTACTGCAGGGGTTTCCAAAATATATTTAACCGACCGCTACGAAAGAATACACCACTCGACGTTAATACGTCACGAAGCGAAGTTGAAAATACGTTCGTGGATTTGAATTATTACAGTTGAAGATATTGGTAATGGCCGGTTCCTAACATGCCTTGAGCATGTTATTTTGATTTGCCTTGTTTATTGATAATCCAATCCTCAATATTTCGATATGAGAACACTTCGAACAGTATTTAGTTCCAGACGAGCCAGGAACTTTCTCAAGACAACTTCAATTAATAATTATTTTTGATAATGCTCATCAGTTTTATATAATTTTTAGTTCCACGCAATTGTGTCGGAATTAAAAGTTCAATTCTAACCCGACCTAATATTTTATCTTCTGTATTAAGCTCACTAAATTAATTACACACGATTCTTGAGTTGCACAACACCAGGTGGCTCTTCCATAACTTTTCATACGAAGACTTTAAGCCCGATAATTTAGGCATATATAATTTAGACATTTTTGATAAGTTTAGGCTACACATCCAAAAAGGGTTATGCTAGGATCCCTGAACTGAGAATATCCCCTCCACTCCCTGCACTCTGCGATAAAAGTGAGTCGATTCCTATCGTGGAGATTTAGTAAGTCGTTGATCATCTATCCATTGGACGTAGTTCTTAAATAGTTCTAATGGTGTTTAAATCATCAATTTTAGATAATAGATAATCTCACAGAAACACACAAGTTTTATAGTGAAAAAGTCGGACCTATCGACTATCTCGACTTCAATCTTCACTTTTAGGATAAGGAAATTCATGAGTCAGTCAATCAGGCTTTAAGCGAAAGCCCACTGGTTCTGTTATATTTTGTCGACTTAATTGATTGGCGTCCTCATGCACTAGAAAATTTACTATTACCTGTTCGGGCTTGTACGACATGGATAGGATTCTTATGACGCTTGCTACATGCACGACGCTATTTATTCCTCAACCTTCGCTGTTGCTCAGAGTGTGAAGTGCTACAGGTAGTACATGGACAGCCTGACTTCTATGGGTTAGGTGAGCAGACACAGAATGGTTGCCACAGTAACGGCCATCGCTCGACTTGAAAGTTATTGGAAAGACCCAACTTTTCTTAAGGACCTTCTATTTCTGATGCAGGTAGACTGTTGTCTATAGCAATTCTTGCTAGGAGCAGACATGATGGGCCATCAAAACCGTGGATTCTGACAGATTCTACTGTAGAGCCAACTATTATAACCCATTCTACAAACACCAGGACAGCAGAAATCGCAAAATATTTTTTTCGACATAGCATCATAATTATGGGGAATAACACACTATCTGGGGTCAGATCGTGTGAAATTGGGATAAGCGTATGCGCCTCTGCCCCACTTTGCTCCTCCACTCTACAGAGATCCCCGTTGCAGTAGGGCAAATATTTACAAACGGCTAGCGTTAGGCTAACTTGAACAATAGACCCTGGATAATAGAAAGAATTCATTCCCATGCGGAAAATTCTTTACATGCAAAAATCAGGACGCTAAATTCCATATTAAGACCCTCCTCATGGTGAAGTGATGACTACAGTGTTCCCAGATATCACAACTGAAAAAATTATCATCTGAATTGTCATCCAATATTTCCAGAAATGTCGTCCTTGCCTGATCCAACTGAAGATTTAGAATGGTCTGGTTACGTTGGCTCAATTCAGTCGCATTTCAGCGAAAATGCCCAGAAGTTTCCAGATCGGGTTTGCGTTGTAGAAACTGAATCTTCGAGAACCAAGGAAAGGACCTTTACCTATAAACAGATTTTTGAAGCCTCCAATGTTTTAGCACATTATCTATGTGACTCTGGAATCGGACATGGCGATGTTGTTATGATTTGGGCCCATCGTTCGGTCGACCTTGTCGTCAGTATTATGGGAACACTGGTACGATTATTCCTATACTCATGTATAGCTTAATAACCCAATCAATAGGCCTCGGGTGCTACTTTCAGTGTACTAGATCCTGCTTATCCTCCAGCAAGACAAAACATCTATCTAGAAGTCGCACAACCTAGTGCGATGATTAAGATAGGTCGTGCGACAGATGAGGCAGGCCAGCTAGCTCCAGTTGTGCAAAAATATATTTCTGAAGGGTTAAATTTAAAAACCGAGGTTCCTGCATTGCGTCTTTCCGATGATGGTACACTTTCTGGCTGTGATTCCAGTGAAGAAGATATATTTTCTGCTGTAAGGGCTAGATCTTCTACCCCCCCTGATGTTGAAGTCGGGCCAGATAGTAACCCAACGCTGTCATTCACTTCGGGCAGTGAAGGAAGGCCCAAGGGTGTTCTTGGTCGTCATTACAGTCTTGTGAAATATTTCGGTTGGATGGCTGAAAGATTTGAACTCAGTTCTAAAAGTAAATTCACCCTCTTGTCAGGTATAGCACATGACCCAGTGCAAAGAGATATATTTACACCGCTATTTCTTGGGGCGCAATTGCTTGTTCCACCCAAAGAGGATATTCAGCATGAAAGACTAGCTGAATGGATGTCTAAACACAAGCCAACTGTAACACATCTGACGCCAGCCATGGGTCAGATTCTCGTTGGCGGAGCCGTAGCCGAGTTTCCTTCTTTAGACAGGGCTTTTTTTGTTGGTGACATTCTTACAACGAGAGATTGCCGAAGCTTACAGCGTCTTGCTGTAAATGTTCATATAGTCAACATGTATGGTACAACTGAAACGCAACGGGCTGTAAGCTACTTTGAAATACCTAGTCGAGCCAAGGATCCCAATGCTTTAGATCAGTTCAAGGAGACTATTCCCGCGGGAGTAGGAATGAAAAATGTTCAACTTTTAGTTGTAGACCCCCAAGATAAATCAAAACTCTGCAAGGTAGGTGAAGTAGGTGAGATATATGTGCGAGCTGCTGGCTTAGCTGAAGGCTATAAAGGAGATGAGGTCATGACTAATAAAAAGTTCTATATGAATTGGTTTATTGATAATAATGTATGGGTTGAAGCCGATAAAAAGAACGGTAAAGGCGAGTCCTGGAGAAAATTTTACAGAGGACCACGAGATAGATTATACCGAACTGGGGATCTCGGCAAGTATTTAGAATCTGGTGATGTAGAATGTTCTGGACGGGCTGATGATCAGGTCAAGATTCGTGGCTTCAGAATTGAATTGAATGAAATAGATAGCAATCTAGGACAGCATGAATTAATTAGGGATTGCAAAACTCTTCTCCGCAGGGATAAGGATGAAGAACCAAAGCTCGTCAGCTACATAGTGCCAGAATCAAAGAAATGGCATGATTGGCTTAAATCGAATAATCTCGAAGAAGTTGATGACAAAGGGATTGAAGTTCCCCAAACTAAATATTACCCAAAAAGATACCGACGTCTACAAGCTGAGATTAGAGATTTTTTAAAACATCGTTTACCTGATTATGCCGTGCCATCAATACTGGTTTTTCTGGAAAAACTGCCACTTAACCCAAATGGCAAAGTAGATAAACCTAATCTCCCATTTCCAGATATCACGGATATGACAGAAGGAGCAAGCGAAGAAGACCTCAAAAGATGGAAATCATTGACCTCAACTGAGCAAACAGTGGCAAGTCAATGGGCAAAATTAATCCGTGGTCTTGATCCCAAAACAATAAAACGACAGGATGATTTCTTTGATATTGGTGGACATAGTATTTTAGCACAACAAATGCTTCTTCAGATTCGTAGGGAAGTTGGAGCTAATGTCTCCATAAATACACTATATGAATTTCCAAGTTTAGAAGGTTTCAGCTCCCAGATTGACAAGCAATTAAGTTCAACTGAGGCTAGTTCCACCGAAGTAGAAACCATAGACTACGCTAAATCACTGGACGAACTTGTTAAAAAACTTCCGTCTGAATTTCAGACTGCTAATCAAGAAAATTTGCGTAATATCGAGAATCCAACGATCTTACTTACAGGTGCTACTGGTTTCCTTGGAGCTTACATAGTTAAAGAAATTCTCTCCCGAAGCAAACGACAATTTAGGTTAATTGTACATATTCGAAATACTAAAGACCCAGAGGCGGCCTTTGAGCGTCTCAAAAAATCTCTTCTTGGATATAATATCTGGGAGGATTCTTGGGAAGGCCGCATTAGTTGTGTTGTTGGCGACCTTTCCAAACCAAAACTAGGAGTATCATTGGAGACCTGGCAAAAATTAGCTCGTGAGATAGACGTTATAATTCACAATGGTGCTATAGTTCATTGGGTCAAAAGTTATCAGCAGATGATGGCTTCAAATGTCATGTCCACGCTTGACGCAATATTACTTTGCAGCACGGGAAAACCAAAAGTTTTAACGTTTCTCTCTTCGACGTCAGTTTTAGACACAGATCATTACATCTCTTTATCAGACCGCAGCGCAGCCTTGGGCCGTAATGCCTTATTAGAGAGTGATGATATGCAAGGTAGTCGAGACAAACTCAAGACTGGTTATGGGCAAACCAAATGGGTGTCTGAACAACTTGTGCTAGCTGCAGGACTTCGCGGACTTCGTGGCTCGATTGTTCGTCCGGGATATATCTTGAACGATAAGGAAGCTGGTATATGCAACACTGATGATTTCCTAATTCGTATGTTGAAAGGGTGTATTCAACTCTCTTCGCGACCCCGGATAATCAATACAGTCAATGTCTTACCCGTGAATCATGTTGCTCTACTTACTACAGCAGCATCCCTCAACCCACTTCCTGCTGCTGGTCTACCATTATCAACCACCTCTCAACCTCCTAATTTTGTTAAGGTTATTCATGCTACAGCACATCCACGACTTCGTATGAATGAATTTCTTTCTTCACTTGAATATTATGGCTACATAGCACCCGAGGTTGATTATGATGTGTGGAAAAAAGATCTAGAGATCTTTATTTCTGCAGGAGGTTCTGAAAAGGACAGTGAGCAGCACGCACTAATGCCTCTATTTCATTTTTGTATTAGCGATTTACCAGCTACAACTCGAGCCCCTGAATTAGATGATCGGAACGCTGTCAGTGTATTGAAAGCGGATGCTCAAAATTGGACTGGAGTAGACGAAAGTACCGGCTGTGGCGTTAGTCGTGAAGATATTGGCAAAATATTAGCATATCTTATTGAAATTAAATTTATTCGGCCACCTGTTATACAGGGTAAAACTTCAAGATTACCCAAATTAGATTTTGGTGAGCATATAATTACTTCACGTAGTTTGGTTGGTGGCAGAGGGGGTTCCGCAATTACAACCACATAACATGTAAATATAAGATTAGGAAAATCTTGACCCTGCGAAATAAAGGAAATACAAAACTTATAAGTTTACAGACATATCTATCTGATATAATACTATTTTTGAGGGAAAAAAACCAAAAATAAAGTATCCCCGCTAATCTAGGCACTATAGATTTCAATTTCTATACCCTCTATTTCCATAGACTCTAGCAACTAGGTAATGCCCCCCCCACCCCGCCGACTCCACAAAAAAATCTCTATTTTCTGGTATCTCACTTTTACTCATAAAAGTTTTAAAGAGAATCCAGCTATTCTTTTTCTACTTACCCCATAAGTAAGGTTACAAGTGAAGAATATTTTTGAAGCCCTTTTTTAGTAGATATCAGAGTTTACTTCTTCAAAGAGACGTGTTTCATTTTCTCTCTCTTTCTTTATATATATAAATAGATCCATTTATTTTTTGGCTTTTTCTTTTTCTTTTTTTTTTTTTTTTGGGAGGTTTTAATCTAGTTCTACCAACGACGTATAACCTTAAATTCTTTCAACTACATCCAAAGGTCGCCCGCCTAATGGGAAGAAAAAAAAGAAAAAAAAAAGGTTAGTTTAGCCGAGATATTTCCTGTAGCTTTTACTATCTTTTCAATTTGGGAGTCATAATTTATTAATAAATTATGTTCGCTGAAGTATAGAGTATAGAACTGTGTTTTTTTTTTTTTTTTTTTTTTTTGAGGGGGAGGGGGAGGGGAAGTGTAGTTTGAAAAACAAAACAAAAAAAATAATCCTCACCCCCCAAAAATATTTTGGGATTTTCGGATAATTAAACTAGCTAGATATAGATAGACCTGTTCCTATTGATCACGTGACCAACTCATTGTTCTATACATTGAATTTGAGTAGAATAGAGAAGAGAATAATATATAGAACTTTCATAACAAACAACCTGACTTACGTCAAAGACTTGTGATATCACATTTTAAGACCTTCCAACAGGGATCAAGTTTCTTTTTTTTTTTCTTTTTTTTTAAAAATATTCTATACTAGCTATACCTAATTATAATAATTATAGCACTTATAGTGCAAGGTTTATTAGATCTTCCTCTTACTTCATTGTGTTGACCTAGTAATTCTTAAGCTTTGTCTCTACCAATCAATGTGAGATTGACAATCGATGGGCATTCCTTGATTTGTACTAAGTTACGTTACGGTCAATATAGAAGGCTCTCATATTTTTAACAGATTTACAATTATCAATTACAAGTTAATTGCTAATTTTACGATGCACTGCTTACAAAACGCTTGCGAATATATTGAATATCACATTCAATGTGTTCCTTCAATAATTTAAAGTATGTAGTAATTGTTACATGCAAAGCCGTTTTCCGCAATAAGTATAATCTAAAAGTACTAATGAGAGGGACACATCAAGTCTCTTGAATAACCAAATTAATGCATTGAGCAATTCAAAAGTTGAATAATAGAGTAGAATTAATCAAAAGTAAGAAACCTTTAAAGGAGAGTTACACTATAAAGTACACAACCAGTCAAAATAATCCCGAACACCATGTGGGTTAGAAAACAACCCACCAAACCCACCAAGTCCATTACTCCAACCTGCCCTTAGTTACGTCTTGACAATTGGATTTTGCGCTTCCACGTCTCACGTCCCACGTCCCACGTCTCACTTCACATTTCACACCTCGTTTCTCGCATCTCTTCCTTACTTTCGCCTCCTCACCTCCGCCGCGATTGTTGCATCATCAAGATCTGCACCATGCGCACAAAAATATTCAAAAAGTCTAGCTCAAGGCTAATGCTTTCATTCACCGCATCTCTTCGCATCAGTCCTTGCTGTGCCATACGCGCATGCATAAGCACCTTCTGCACATCATATAGTGTGAACCCCCCAAACACGGCCAGGCCTCCATACAGCCACATATTTTCCGTAAACGCTAGCGTACGCACCGCCGTAGCCGGCAGGACCAGTGGCGCCAGCCCCGATACTGCCACCAGCGCTGCTCCTGCTAGTAGTGGTCCCCCAAGATACATGTACTTCTCCTGCTTGGCCGTCGCTCCCACAAACGAGATCGAGCCCATGATCGCCATCGTGTACAGTCCCGCTCGTGCAATCAGCGCTGGAGGTGCCACAAACAACAGCGGTGCCAGGAGCGCCCCTTGGGTGCCGTTGAACGCCGCCCAGAATCCATACTTGGCCACATAGTTTGTCGGGTCCGTCGCCCGCGTCGCCATCATGGTGCCCATGCTCAGCCCAAGTCCTCCAATCATCACAATCCAAGGACTCGTCGCCATCATTCGGTACATTGCCCCCGATTGAAACATTGCACGCGCCGAGAGCCCAATGATCCCAATACCGAGTCCCGTATGAAGAAAAGTGTCATTAAGGTAGCTCCGCTCGTAAGCGGGCATGCTGCCGTCCTCACGCGTCTCGCGGTTAAACACCTGCCAAGACACGCTGTAGTTAGCATAGATAATCAAATCAACAGTAGAAGCAAACGAATAATCACGAATGAAGAATGAAGAATAAAGAATGAAGAATCAAAACAAGTAAGTAGTATGTGAATCAGAAGCGTATCAATTAGTGTCGTCATACCAAGTTAATTGCAAGCAACGTGCCTCCAAACATCGCTCCTCCCACAATCAGCTTCTGCATCAGATTCCCTGAGTTGTCCACCGATCCTGCCGAGTAATAGAAGTTTTTCCACACCCGTCCCAAGCTGGTTTTGGTCCGATTCAGCTGTGGTTGATATGCTGGCCTCTGTGGTGTACAAAGCCATGATGGTGATCTCGTAGTCTTGCTATGGATTCTTCGAGCGGCTGCAGTGTTTCCAAATTTACTCAGGCCTTGCGCTGCAGAAGAGCTCTGTGTTAAGCGTGCACCAAGCAACATATTAGCAGCACTTTTGCTTAGTTGCGGTACAGGATGTTTTAGTAATAAAATAGGTTGAGTCATTTCGAAAGATGTTCTTCGTTGTAAGTTGTGCAGAGGATCAAAGATTTGTTG
>QVIK01000673.1:0-28423 GCA_003957845.1 Oidium heveae | reverse complement strand
CATCTTGTGGCCGATTGCGAATACCAAGCTGCAAGTCAACAATATGCTCGCAAACTTCGATTAAAGAAAGAAAAGAGCCAGAACAATAAATAAAAAAAATAAGCAGAGTAAGGGCAAAGAAACTGCGAAATCTAAAAAGTATCCGGTTAAAAAGTCGAGAAAGGGCCATGCGGCTATCGATTCCGTTACATCTGCTTCCGAGGAAAGTGAAAGCGAGAGGACTTCCGAGTCAGACTCTGATGAGCCAAACGATGAAATAGTGGCACTCTCAAGGGAAGACATAAGTAAGAGTACACCATCCACATGGGCACTAGATACCGGCGCAAGCTCACCCATGACTGACCGACTCCACTTGTTTAGAGAAGGATCATTGAGAAAGATACCGCGGGTTTCTATTCAAGTGGGAGGGGGGAAGTTGTTCTGTGAAAGTAAAGGAACTGCTCGTGTCGATGCTTCAGATGGTACATACATGTATCTAAATAATGTACTTTATGTTCCAACGTTAGGAGTGAATTTAATATCTGCTAAAAAGCTCTGTAAAAAGGGCCTTAAGGAGTCTTTTGATTCTAGTAAAATTTGGATTTGTAGTGGTGATAATAAAATAATTACTGCAAGTCAAAGAAGTGGCCTCTACATAATAAATCACATCTCAAAGAAATGCAAACAAANAAGCAGAGGAAGGGCAAAGAAACTGCGAAATCTAAAAAGTATCCGGTTAAAAAGTCGAGAAAGGGCCATGCGGCTATCGATTCCGTTACATCTACTTCCGAGGAAAGTGAAAGCGAGAGGACTTCCGAGTCAGACTCTGATGAGCCAAACGATGAAATAGTGGCACTCTCAAGGGAAGACATAAGTAAGAGTACACCATCCACATGGGCACTAGATACCGGCGCAAGCTCACCCATGACTGACCGACTCCACTTGTTTAGAGAAGGATCATTGAGAAAGATACCGCGGGTTTCTATCCAAGTGGGAGGGGGGAAGTTGTTCTGTGAAAGTAAAGGAACTGCTCGTGTCGATGCTTCAGATGGTACATACATGTATATAAATAATGTACTTTATGTTCCAACGTTAGGAGTGAATTTAATATCTGCTAAAAAGCTCTGTAAAAAGGGCCTTAAGGGGTCTTTTGATTCTAGTAAAATTTGGATTTGTAGTGGTGATAATAAAATAATTACTGCAAGTCAAAGAAGTGGCCTCTACATAATAAATCATATCTCAAAGAAATGCAAACAATTTTTTGGAAAGGTCATGGATGTAGCAGTACCTGCCTCCTTATCATTTGATGAACAACTTACAGATATTGATCCTGATGACTCAGAGCCAGAGCTAGCTACAACAAAATCCCAAAGACACTGGTATCGCTTAATGCATCGTCGTTTTAACCACTGTGGTCCAGGAATGCTAAGAAAACTCCATATGGTTACCTCTTTACAGAATCAAATTAGAATTCCACCATCGAATCGTCGTATGTGTCGTACCTGTAAACTCGCCAAGATGCGTAATTTATCAAATAAAGAACTTTCAGAAAAGAAAAAAGAAAAACTAGAACTATATCATATTGATATTGCAGGTCCATTCACTAAATCACTCTCAGGTAATTGAGTGCTGCTCCAAGTTATTGATAATGCCACTAAANAATAAATCATATCTCAAAGAAATGCAAACAATTTTTTGGAAAGGTCATGGATGTAGCAGTACCTGCCTCCTTATCATTTGATGAACAACTTACAGATATTGATCCTGATGACTCAGAGCCAGAGCTAGCTACAACAAAATCCCAAAGACACTGGTATCGCTTAATGCATCGTCGTTTTAACCATTGTGGTCCAGGAATATTAAGAAAATTCCATATGGTTACCTCTTCACAGAATCAAATTAAAATTCTACCATCGAATCGTCGTATGTGTCGTACCTGTAAACTCGCCAAGATGCGTAATTTATCAAATAAAGAACTTTCAGAAAAGAAAAAAGAAAAACTAGAACTAGTTCATATTGATATTGCAGGCCCATTCACTAAATCACTCTCAGGTAATCGAGTGCTGCTCCAAGTTATTGATAATGCTACTAACAAAGTCTGGTCATTTCCATTACCAAGTAAAGATAAAGCCATAGCTGAAATGCGTAGATGGAAAAAACGAGAAGAGCTACTAACTGGCTGTAAACTGAAAGCAGCCAGATCAGATAATGCGCCAGAATTAAAGAAATTACTGGATGAATTTGAGGAAATCGATGGAGTACAGAACCAATCAACGACAGTAGCAACATCACATCAAAATGGACTAGTAGAAAGAGATATTCAGACAGCAGAGGAAAGCATAAGAGCTATGCTAAAAGCTCAAGATCTACCTTTAGAATTCTGGGATGAAGCCGCGGTGGCTAATGCCCATATTAGAAACCTACAACCTAGAGGGCCGATTATAAATGGTAAAATAACTTGTCCCCAACAGGCTTATTCAGGAGTAGAGCCTAAAATTGAAAACATCCGTGTATGGGGGAGCAAATGCTACGCCTATGTTGACCCTAAGACTAGGCATAAAGATGATCGTCACGACAAGTTAATGCTGAGGGGAAGAGAAGGAGTTTTTATGGGTTGGTCAGAAGACACTGACAAACACCTAAGAATGTATGCTCCCGACCTTGGCTATGTTATAAGAAGCAGTCGTTTAATTGTCGATGAATCTGTGCCTGGTGGATTTGTTGATCTTAGGCTAAGAGACTGCGTAAGCGGTCCTAATGGCACACCGGTAGATGCTGCAGATAGAGAGAAAAGGGGTAGACCTCGAAAAGTAGAGATTCCTAAGACTTCACAAGAATCAGCAAAGGAAGAAAACACTCAATCTGACGCAAAGACAGCAAAACCCTCACATGAATTGATAAAATCTACTACAGAGTTGATCGAAGTAAATATGGATAATATTATGGAAGTGGATACTCATCCTCAAATACCTCTAAATCAAATCATCAATAAAAGTTCAGCTCAAAAACTAGCATATGAAAAATTAGTACAAAAAGATCAATCCACTTTATCTAAATCATGTTGTGATAATGATGTTAAAGAATGCTAACTGGAGAAAGATACCCAAAAGAAATCTCCTCAGTTATCATCGACTCAGGTCCCAGCTCCCATAGTTACTCAAAATACAATTAAAAGTCAAGAGGAACAAAAGACTCATATTAAAGTTAATCAAAACACTGATAAAGTTACCGAAGAAGCAAAAGTGCAAGAGAAACACCAGGAGGTAACGGAAACTAAAACAATGTCTTTCATAGATAACTACACCCAGAAGGCGAATATTTTGGATAAAAGAAGTGGTGAAAGAAGTAGCAGGTATTACTTTAGAGAAAGAAAGCCCAAACGAAGAAGATCGGATGATGACGATGTAGAGGAACGCGATGCTAAGATAATCCGATCAATGGTAGCTTAGATTGCTGAATGTCAAGAGTTTGATGAAATAGCATTCCCATCTTTTGAAGTACCAGAAAATCAACTTCGAGTATATGGGAAAGACTTATCAAAGATCATTGAAAAGGCTTTCCTTGTTGATTTGACGAATGAGCAGGACCTTTGTGAATATGCTCATGCCTGTTCTGGTAAGGAGAGGAAGGTAGTTAAAGGTATACGTATACTTCGAAACTATAAAGAAGCAGTTAATGACCCATTTTATTCTGACAAATGGGAGAAGGCAATAAAAGAAGAGATAAAGTCCTTGGTTGAAAATGGGACTTGGGAAGAATTTATTTTACCTGATGGAGCAAATTTGGTGTCCACAAAATGGGTATTCGACATTAAGAAAAACGTTTTTGGTGAAATTGAAAGATTTAAAGCGAAATTAGTGGCAAGGGGCTTTAGCCAACAGCTCGGGGTTGATTATACTGAAACTTTTGCTCCTACTGTACGTGCTGAATTTTTAAGAATGTTTCTAGCCATGGTGGCGAAGGAAGACTTTGAATGTGTTCAGTACGATATTAAAAATGCATTCATAGAGTTACATCTTAAAGAAGAAATATTTTTAACTCCACCAGAAGGATTTAGAGTAAAGAAAGGTCACGTACTTAAAGCACTAAGAAGTTTATATGGATTAAAGCAAGCAGGTCGTGACTGGAATCTATTACTTCGCAAGTTCTTAATTGAACAAGGCTTCTTGCAAAGTAAGGCTGACCCGTGTGTATATACTCATGAACAAAAGTACATAAAGTTACTTGTTTATGTCGATGATATTATCGCTGCAAGTTCAAGGAGAGATAATCTCACTTGGCTATATANATGAACAAAAGTACATAAAGTTACTTGTTTATGTCGATGATATTATCGCTGCAAGTTCAAGGAAAGATAATCTCACTTGGCTATATAATAATTTATCAACGAGATTCAATACCAAAAACCTGGGGGAGATAAGTAAAGTTCTTGGTATTCGAATCACCCGAGATCGAGAAAGCCGGACTCTATATATGGACCAGGAACTATACCTCGAAGATGTTTGTAATTCCTTTGGGATCACAAAAGCAAAATACAAGATGAGAAGTACGCCTGCTCTTAACCTTGATAGTTTACTTGCCGCCCATGAGAATGAAGTACCAATTGACTCAACGCAATATTGGAGGATTATTGGGAAGATTATGTTCGGTATGATTTATACGCGGCCAGATCTTGCCCACACACTGGGTCGCCTATCTCAATTCATGAAGAATCCAGTTGAACGGCATGGTCATGCACTGAAATGGTTAATACAATATATAAGATCTACACTAAAGCAGGGACTTCGCTTTGGTCCAGGGGATACGGGACCTAGCGGAAAATAAAAGATTAGAAGTCACGTATATTCCAACGATAAATATGGTGGCTGATGGAATGACTAAACCGCTGGCACGGATTGCTCATGGAAGATTTCGTGAGCAACTTGGGGTAGTCGACAGTGAAACACTTGAATCGGTATTCGAGTGAGAAGGTAAGACATGTCCTGAGGGGGAGTGTTGAGATTATTGTCAGCAGCATGTCATTGATTTGGGTTTGGATGTTGAGGTGGTTTTGGCATTAGTGTGATTATATAATATATGAAAGATATCCCTGTATAAATAGCATTGCTACATAGTTCCCTTTGTTAGAGACGTTAGAATAGATAGTAAGCTTTTAGGATAATCAGAATTATATACGCTGGAACATCCACTGCTATCGAACCCTCCGTATATATCTTTAGAGGATCATCACCTTAACTAGAGGTATATTTTCAATAATTAAGTTATTTTTCATTTCTTGTGTTTTATTTTTGATGCCATGTTGGCTATTAGGAAATGAATAGCAAAATTTTAGTTTATAGTGAATCGCAATGTTGCCGATCTATAAATTGATCTGTGTTGTTAATACAGGATATATCACCATAAAGTTGCTGTCACGAAGTTGACGTTTGTGTAAAATTGGATATAAATTAAACGAACAGTTGTTTATGCCTTGTTATGTGCTAAAGAATCTCCCCGTTCTCTACCATCTGTCCTGTATAGGTACGTCCACTCGATCAATATCAACAACGCTTTTTTTGCGCTACACCAACACATTGCTCGTTCAAATCTATGTGTTCAACAACAATGCCGACTTACCTGCCTTATCTATCGCTGTTTTAAAATTCGGGGGTGTGGAAAGAGGGGGCGGTGGGAATTCGCCATCTAAACACTAGTCGAGTAATGGGTAACTTTGCAGTTCTCACCCCATGTGATATTTCATTAATTCTCAATCTTTTTACGCCATATACTCACATAATCCCTCTGAATTATCTCGTTGCCCTAGATACAAAATATTTGTTGTTGTCAATGAATCCAACCTTATCTGCCATTATCATGTGAAGTCGCAATACCGAGCTACACTGGAAGCTTTATAATTTTAACCTACCATTATTGATACCCAGTAAGATTCTTTCATTGAAATTCTATACTATTTATAATGTACACCTCTTCAGAATAGCGACAATAATGCTTCAAATTTTTTCTCGAAGCTAATGCTTAGCAGAATTTTAGTGTGGAAGATATAACCTAAAAAATATCCAAAACAAGGTTGGTAATACGCAGCTTCTCCCAGAAGGTCACTTTATATCTTTTGAGTCTCTCTAGAGTCAATGCAAAAGCATGCTTATGACAATGGCTTTGCGCTCTCAGCAGCCTAAGTATGTCTCCGTAAAGATAGATTACGAAGATTGGTATATATCGCTTATGTCTGTGGAGGGAAAATAAATACAAAGATAGAACAGTTAGCAGAAAGCGAAATAAAACCATTCGAAAAACCGGCTGTAAGTTTGCTTTTTATGTAGCTGAGCTCAAAATTGAAGGCAGAGGAGGATTGGACTTGAGGCACCAGGCTGATAGATGCCATGCAACTCATAACCATGGACCAAAATCGAGGATTTACAACTTTTTACACTACCAAAAGTCAAAAGATACGGAAATTTCACAAATAGCAGCACTTGATGCAACCTTTCCGAAACCTCGGGATATGTTGACTTTTCTTAATTCTACAACAGATAGACGTCCAATAGCCTAGGACATATATAACATCAAACATAAACGTTTGGAATTATTGGGGCGGACACCGATACAAGCCCTGATGGAGAGTATGGCACAATCTGATTTGATATACGAATATGAATTATATGACAACCGACAACTCAAGTGACTGTTCCTAGCCTCCAAGCTGTCTCTTCGTTGGGCTAAAGAAAACCCGGAAGTGATAGCAATGGACTGCACTTATAACACTAACCGATTCGGGATGTCTCTTCTTTGCATAATAGGCATAGATAAAAATCAGAAGTCTTTTTGGGTAACTTTTGCTTTCTTGGCCGAAGAAAAAGAAGAGGATTACTATTAGGCATTAGTGAGCTACGTAAAATACCAACCTCCAGATTGGCCTGGGGTAATTATAACGGACTGTGAACAGGCTCTGGTCAATGCCATCGATTCATTAATTCTACAGGGAAAGACAAAGTCCAATCTTTGTCGATGGCATGTTAACAAAAATGTACTAGCTCATTATAAGCGAAGCTATGATAGTGAAGAAGCACGGGATTCATTTATGACTGAGTTTACTAAGCTTCTTAACTCAAATTCCGCAAGTGAGTATGATTTGAACTTCACAAACTTTAATCAATCTGGACATAATATTCAGGTCGTTAAGACTTACGCTCTTAACATCTGGCTCAATTCTTGGAAAGAACATCTGGTCAGTTACTATACTAACAGACTGGCTCATTTCGGTAATACAGCCACATCTAGAGTAGGATGATCTCACGCTGTTCTCAAGCGCTATCTTTCCCAGACGAATCTTGGCTTACTCAAAGTCTGTGTTATAGGCTTTGCCTGTAGTCTTGGTCTAGGCTATTCTTTGGGCCTAGCCCTGTAGACTACGAATAGTCACGTGATATTTGATTTGATGAGAAGCCGTGACAAACGGGATCACTCGTCAATTCGAGAACCCAAGGAGATTGGGAAATTAGGATCACTTTAGAAAAGTAGATCACGCTAATCATGACATTGGTTTTGTAGAATATTAAGTGTAGTTTAGCACCCTTCCATAGAGTCTTCATAGAAAAATATTAACCATATTTGAGCACTGTGTACGGGCCCAGCCCGTATTCCTTCAGCCATCGACAGTCTGGAAGCGAGTCAAAATTACAGTAGACCAGCAAATACACTCTATCGAAGTGTATGATGCCAAGTCAAGAGAGAGTCGTCCGACGAATCTTCTTGGTAATAGTCTTTACTGTTTATTTTTTGATAATGTATCTGTTGAGGCTCTCTACCTCGTCGAAAAGAAAAGGGGCTTAATCGATGGTATGTGGTTTAGCGTAAGCAGGCCGACATACTAACAATAATTCTAGGTAACACAACTAATGAGGTGTATACTAATACATACACGACGAGTATGAGTCACCTTATTAGCATAAATTAATAACCGATTGCTCTATGACCGTGGAGTTGTTGAAATAACTGATATTCACCATCACTGGCATTTCGTTAGAGCATCTCAAGGAGTTGCAAATGGGGAGAGCTACATAGTAGCCATTGAATCCTCCACCCCGTGCTCCGAGAGTAGCACAATTAGATAGAGAAGAGTCGTGCAGAGTGGCTGCACCTTGAGTGGTTTTGAAATTTAATCTCAGCAAGGTATTAGAAAATTGCATTGCTCAACTTGTACCCTTTCAGATCACAATAAAAGGGCCCCGTACCGGATGCTAATCTTCGAACCATGACATTGGGAACTTTCCTGTCAGGCCAATCATCCCATGCTAATCTAAATAAATCTAATCATAATTAAAATTAAGAGGTTTGTTAAATTATTTGACTTTTAAATGTAACAAATGATTTATTGCTTGTCGAGGTTGTTAAATCGTAATTTTTAAAAGTAATGCAATTTGGGAAATGCGGCAGTCATTCATTGACATGATTTGCCATGGGAGAATTATACTTGGTATTAATAATGGTAGGTTAAAATTATAAAACTTCCAGTGTAGCTCGATAGTGCGACTTCACATGATAATGGTAGATAAGGTTGGATTTATTGACAACAACAAAATTTTTGTATCTAGGGCAACGAGATAATTCAGAGGAATTACGTGAGTATACGGCGTAAAAAGATTGAAAATTAATGAAATATCACATGGGGTGGGAACTGTAAAGTTGACCCCAAGAGATGGATTCATCTAGGGGTAATTTAAAGTACACTACTTGGGTGTTTCCCTATTTCCTGTAATACGACAACTTGGCTGATACGCGTCCTCATGCGAGCTAAAGTTGAATTTTACCTATTTAGGCTAGGCTGATATGGATAGGAATCGTACTTCAGTTTACCTGCTTTAAGCCACACTGAGCCACGGCCAAAGTTGGGAAGATCCCACGGGGTAACAGACATCGCCGAACTAGTCGATTCTACGCCTAGCAGATTACTGGGAAACGTTTACAGAAATTGTCCCATCACAAAAACAGATAGACAAACAGATACAAACAAACCCTGAGCAAGAACATGAAACAGAGTGGAGCGAGGTCGAAAAGTCTAAAATGCGCTACGTGTAATTATTTACTAGAGACAGAGCTGGCTGGCTGGCTGGTTGGCACATTAAAAGGATTCAATTTCGCCAGGTGACAATAATCGTAACAACTTCGTGCGCACGTATGTGTTCAACGGCCCGCCCGCATCAAAACAAGTAGATGGATTGATGGCTTAGACCAGGCTTCTTCTCTAAACAAAGGCGATGTAGGAAAATTAGCAGTAGCAGTCTGTCTTACAGTGCACGGAATTTATCTAACAAAGAAGAGAAAGGAAAAGAAACCGATCGATCGAATACCTTGCACATAAGGAATGGGCGGTCAATCGGTCCATTTATCTTGAAGAGTCATGAAAATTTGTGATTAAGGCTGATGCTGATTGTAATCGCATGTTTATCTATTTTGTTTTAATCAGGGCAATTCAATTTCAGACAAGGGCTTTTGAAAACATCTTCTTGCTTGAACTGTAAACAGTACCCCCACAATTATCGTAATAAGGTATTGAAAGAACAAGCCTCTGATAGTTTGCTGCGCTGCGATATTTCATGCCAATCAAGAGTTTGTGTTAGAGTGAGAATTACTTGTTAACATGCCATCGACAAAGAATGGACTTTGTCTTTTCCTGTAGGATTTATCAATCGATGGCATTGACCAGAGCCCGTTCACAGTCCGTTATAATTACCCCAGGCCAATGTGGAGGTTGGTATTTTACGTAGCTCTCTAATAGATCCCCTGACTACCCCCAAAGTGTTCTTATTTTCGCTGGAGAATTCGGGGAATCCAAAAATTCTGTATTTTAATGGTAGTCGCAGTCTTAAATTATAGTTATAGATGGATTAATTGTGACGTTGGGCTTCTAAGTTGATGATCCGTAATTTTGCTGTTTTTGGCGGGGGTTTTTTTTCTTAGATTAATTATCCTCGCGGGTAACTTTGAGATTTTCTTAGCTATTTTTCCTTTAGCAGAACTGGTCAGAATTCAAATATCAGGTCTGATCCTCCCTGGTACAATCACACATTCATACATACCTACCTATGCGTGTTTCCATCACATCGATATCAATGAAACGTCCGATTCAGATCCGTGTACTAAGCTTTTGCGGGGAAACCAATCTTGCCTAGTTCGCCTATCAGAAAGCAATAATTAACCACTTTGAGTGTACCGATTTGGATGCTCTTAGAAAAGGAAAAAAAAAATAGTGATGGGAGAAAACCCTCGTTGGGCTTACTACATTAATGATCGGCCGCACCATCGTCATATTAGACGTTGAACTTGCGCATTTAATTAGGATCTTTCTTCTGATGGCGCTAGTTTATTGGGTTTTAAAATCATTTAATTGATACCTTGGTAATTATCTATCCACTTATGGCCAAAAATATCAACTAAGAATGCATCGGAGTAATCTATTGAAGTTTTTAATTTTGTCAGAAACTTGGCGTTTTTCGAGCAGAGAATTGTTGATTCCAGAGTTGTAACGCCATTGTAATATTTTAAACAGGATAGGTTGTATATATAATAAGCGCGGGAAGAGAATTCTGGAAAATTACCTGCAACTCCAGCCAGATGAGGCAAGTTTAGCTTCGTAAAGTACACAGCACAAGCAGAAACGTATGCAAGAGAAATTGAGTTTAGGTTGGTTATATTGATAAGTCCGATCCATCAACAGCCCATCGTGATTCTGTTTCAAAGATTTAAGAGTCTACTCCCATGTAAAGAAAAGATATGTTATTTCTTCAATCATCTGCTTCCATCAGTGTCGGAAGAAGTAATTCTAGCTATTAAATTTACGTAGAAGTGGTTGGATGAGAGTAATTAACCTCAATTCTACCTGCTCCATACTTTTTTTAGTGCCATAGATATCTCTAGTTTCCAAATGCACTATTTTTTGCATGTTTCATTGAAGTTGATAATAGCCCTGGAAAGCTTTAGATTCGTGATTGACACCTAATATTCTTCATAATTCTCAAAGCCATGGTGAGTTTCGAACAGCACAGAATCTTGACTTGTTGGGTTTATATTGTTTTCTTCTTAAGTGGTGACAATTCCACATCCAACATCCATTCTATCCAGAGCATAACAAAGGAATGGACAACGAGCTAGTAAATTGGCGCTACTTCTTTCCTCCCATTGTAGAGAACTGCATGTAGGAAATGAAAGTGTAGCATATTTTGTTTTAGTGGATTGCTCTAGAATCCTTACAGCTCTTGCTTGATTAGAGTGGCACTACCTTTCCTAAGCCTTGTATGTCCCTATCAGAAAAAATTATAGCATAGCACAGCACGGCATAGATAGCTGCCGATGATGCATGATTTACAAGCACCCATAGAGCAACATAGACTAGAGTGTTAGTTTCCTAAACATCTTGGATCCTAAGCTAAAGCGGTCTCGGACGTTTTTTTTGAATTCCAAATTTCTAATGCCGTTGTCTGTAGTAATAAAGCTGTCTTATTAGATTTAATAATGCAGCATACGTCAGATAATATAATAATCTTACGTTATAGATCATAAAATATTATCTCTGGTCTCTCATCCTTGCTCCGAGGAAATTACCGTTTCTTCGGCACCCAAAAGTGTATTTGAAAAGTGGATAAATAATATTTTGTACATGTTCCTTCCGTGCTGAATCCTTGTGGAAAGGACCGACTGACTTACTTTTCGTACACGTCCCGTGCTGTCCGAAATAGCTATATCTTCCTACAAAAATTGCGCTGACTAATAGATTAAACTCTTAATGTTACTCATTCACTCACACCCTCTCTCCCTCTCTCAGTATGCTGTACAAAAGAAAACTGATTTTGATTCGGTGCCGGCGTTGAAATAACGATGTTTCTAGATCATATAAAAGCTTTGTTGAATACACGATTCGCAACATCCCCTCTTTCACAGAGATTAAGGACTACCTTAATTATTTTGCATTACAGTTCAATTCAGTGTTTATCCTAAATCCAACAGTGAGACGAGACTAGTACCAATCGGTGATTGAATTGACGATAAGCCTGAGGGCGCTGGATCGAAATTCACATAACTGGTCCGTGCATCTTCAAAGCTGATTGGATGATCTTTATCAGCATAACACAGTAAATTCAATCCATCTTGAGCTGTGTGATCCAATCTCATTATAAACAAGAACGCGATCTTCGGCATGCTAAACTCATATCCCTAGTTGATCTTGATTCCCAGTGAAACTTTTTGGGGTAAATGGCACTCATGGTAAAACACATATCAGCAGGGTAATTTAGTACCAACTGGCCGAGCTCAAACGGTGCATAGGTAGGTAGCTTTTAAAGGTAGAAAATAACGCGTTTCCGACCAAGATAGACATTAGTTCAAATAGGAAGATAGATTACTACTCTCCTGTCCGTCTAACTGACCACAATTGACATATCTGTTTAAACTACGAAATTTTGGTCGGTTCTAAAAGAACTCTGCGAAACGAACTTATAATTCCTCGAGCAGCGACCCACCTGAAGTTAGTTGTTTCTTAATTGTGGTGAAAATTCTAGCAGAGAAAAAGAAGTATTCTGGTCAAGGGAAGATAGAAAAAACTCTCCAGAAGTACTACATAAACACTGGAAGTTAGACGTTATAAAATCAAGTCCTTTCTTTTCATCCAATCTTTTCCATACAATGTCAAAATGTATAGCGACGATAGTTTCGCAGATATCAAATTTTTTTTCGAAACTACTCATCCTATTCTAAAAATATATGAAAATATCATGATTAGAACTTAGGAGAACTGTCAATCGTATGGCGTACATTGTGTCCCAACTTCCATTTTGAAATTTGATTGAAGATTGACACGCTGAAGTGGACTCGAATGCTCTAGAAATTGTGATTTACATGACTCAGTGCACCTTTGAAAGTAGAGAATTCTATTGGTAAAAGTAAAGGATTTCTTAAATAATGTTGTCAAATTTCATTGTATATTTTGGTTGTCTCTAAAATGCCTACATGGAAGTAGAATGACGGGTCGGATGGTAGTGTGGTATGCCATCCGGGCCCTTCTCCTAAGTAGAGTCTGGGTAGCCTGGGCACCTACCCCACTTGAGACGGGAGATGGTTGGTTCGAATCCAACAGACCTAACCACATTTCGCGCGGTGGATATTTACAGGATGGTGGAGGCATGTCTGGATAATCCAGGGTTTGTAGTTTCCTTGGATGGATGTTAACGGTTGAGGGTTGACCAATGGCGAAGAAAAAGTGATTGTACTTCATAGTGGCATCTACAAATGGAATCTGAGGCATGAGTGTATCTAATGAAAAAGCTGAATCATCTAAAATGTAAATAAACACTGTCACTGTGTCATAGCCTAGAGGCTGCATACACGTTATTTGAATTTAAAAAAAAAAAAAAAAAAAAAAAGTAGAATGACGTGCCTGGTTAGGCCCACTATGGGCACGTGTTACGAATCAAGACAAGTAATCATAATTATGTTCGTATTTTCAGGGAATATATAAATATATTTGGCCCACTCACAACTTCGTATATTTAGCCAACACTAACCCTGTTTCAACCCCATTAATTCTGGCATAAGTCTTCTGATTGGCGAGAATTATTACCGAGCAGGCGAACTGATTCAGGCTTAGCAATACAATGTATTGTTAAGAAAGTTGGAACTCACATCCCGACTATTGCCTTTTACCGTGAGAATCTGAAGTCAAGTCAATTTGCACGTAATTGTTACAAGCAAGTCAAACGACAGGAAACAGTATTTGAATGCTATTACTTCATTATAAACCAGAGGCTCACTAGATTATTGCACCACAATATCCTCCATTTCACATTCTTCTTATTAAACTCATCGCTACTTTAACCCCTAACTATACAGTGAACAAGAATAACAATATGCATCTGAAGTTTCCTTTGTATAGAGAATGAGTATTAAGAAGCCTTCATACACGCCTTTGTAAAAAGAATAATAAAGAATTGTGTTGCAATTCCAAATATTTTGGATAGAAATAGAAATAACTGTTGAATCTAGCTACCCCGCGAGGCTAACATCTCATTGAAGACATGTATTAAACCTAGTCTATCCCACTTTCCAATTATGGATTCCCCTAGACTACCTATTGTGCCTCTCTTGAAGAGGCTACAGAGACCGAGGAAGCATCTATCATAATTAATGGCTATTGACTAAAAATTCGCTGTACACTTTTTCGCGGCACAAAACTCGAGGATTGTTAAAAAGATTTTTGGAATATGTTCCTAGTGGTAAAATCATCAGTTTAACGCACGTTAGAAGTAGCTCAACCCTACGTCAAGAACAACCATCTCAATTTTGCATCTGTAAGGATAATAGATTTCATCTGCAATAATCCTCTAAGAAGCCAAAGTTAAGACTATACATCATCTGGGTAGCATCAGGGCGTGGCCTCGTACGATTATAAGTGCTTTATGTCAACAGAACTCATCATATCTTTTAAGTTCTCGGGATATTTAGAACGTTAAAATGTCTCAAAAAAGAGGTTTATTGCAAGATGGAACAAAATTTGGGGTCCTTTTAGACTTTTCGATTGATCGAAATTTTAGTTTGAATAATGTCAATATTGTTACAGATCATAAAATAACACTAATCAATGCCATACACGTGATTCTCGTAGATTCAAATATATGGTACAAAAATAAGAAATTGCTAACAAAACATCGTAGATTGTGTAATTCTGAACATACTTGGAAAGAATATATGGGATTATGACAGGCCACAGGGAACTCTCCATGTGCTGATTAGAATTATCGGTTGGAATTGCTGCGTCAATTTGTTACAACAAATACTTCTTCTCCCTTATCATCAATATGGCTTTGCTATAAAGAGTGATATGTTCTGGCTTGGATTTGCTACATAAGGCATCTTGGAAATCTATCAACTCCGAGAGTAGTAGAAGCACATATAGTAACGAAGAAATGGATGCAGGTGTCCACTGGCGATAGACTTTGAGTACTTTAACCGCTTATAAGGGCTTGCGAAGACCAAGAACACTTACTGAGTGAAACTAACATCTTCCAGAGAATACACGATCTAACAACGTGTAGTCTATAAATTTCTGACCCCTCAAGATGAACCATGCCTATCTAATTTTACTCAATCGATGGGCATATCTTGTACCCACAGAATAAGGTCAATCAACGTTGGCGAATGCATCACAATTTACTATTTCTGATTTTGATCAGCATGGTGGCCGGTATCGCCATAAAATATGTCACCCGTTTCGTAAATAGAAACCCTAATTCCGACAAATTCACTCGCTCTAGTTGAACAACGATATGATAAATGTTTACCTTATCGACAACTACTTCTCTTGAACTCTATTAAAGAGGTTATTTATCAAGATTTTGGGGTCCAGAATCCGTTATTAATACCAACACTAGGTAGGCCAACCAGATCAATGCGTTGTAATCCGTCTGCATTTGAACATGATGAGCATTCCAAGATGCTATAGTCTACAGAAGTAATTCCAACGACACGAAGGAGACGCAGATGTGATATCTATATCTACTATGACAAAATTCACGAAAACATCCTATAAAAGATTCTATAAAATCGTCATCTATTGTCATCTACTTCTTTGCAACTCAAAAGGTATTAGCTTCTTTACTTCCTAGCTTTATCTGTTACATTAAAAAGTGACGATATAATTGTTCAGGGTATTTTTACTCGGACTATTAACAGTCTTAACCACAATAATATTAAATTTATTCTTTTTGAAATCAATAGTTTTGTATTTGTTGACATATCGCAGTTTCAGTGCGAAGAAATTAACTACAAATCAGCTTAGTAAACGTAAGCGGGACAGAAGGATCATTACGGTCCACAATTATCGCAATAACGTAGTGCATTGTCAAGCCTTTATTAGCAGACAAGAAGATTTATTCCAGAATTACCTGGGTAGAAACATGAAGGATGTGGGTCAAATTTTAAGCTCATTTCAGAACCTAGCAATATCGAATACCGTATTTAACACCAACTAGCTGTTGATGGCACGTAATGGTTTTTTTCTGCGAGATTGATTAAGTGCATCAGCTAATATATTTCTAGTATATTTTTATAACAGTTTACGATAGATCGAGATTTCGCGAATCTATGCTGTAATTCCTTGAAACACGTTTTAATTTAGGTCTTTTTAATTCAAATTACTTGTTTGTATCTTGGATGAGTTAATCAGGAATCATGTGACGTCCTATTTGAAAAGGGGACTTTTCATTTCAGAGATGTACATGGAACCGTTGTCAAGGGACTGCCGAGAAGGGGTCCTTGCATACAGTTATCAACTCTATTATTAGCTTCGATGTCAGGGATTAAGCCAATATAAGCCCCCACTAGAAAGTATCACAAAACAACACGTTAAGGAACATTCCAGCTCAAAAACTACAAGCTAGTCATTATTTGGATTGCCCAATCAACTCCGACAATTTATCTGATACAGTATGGCTCTAATCCTCCTAATTCCCAACTGGACAACGAATACAGAGAGGATTGATTGATTAATTGTAAGTTGTTGAACATTTATATTTACTTTGGCTTACAATAGTGACTAGAATTTTGCAGAGGCGAATGACCGGCTATGATATGAGTATGATACTGATACTTTTCCGCTCCGTGGCTTAGGGTTAAACAATCTAATTTTATCAAAGGCCCCTTCAGCAGCTATTTTAGCTACAAAAGCATGAGAGGAACTTCAGTCCGGTTAGAATTAGGTTTGATCGTTATCATAACGGTTTGACAGGCTTAATAGCTACGGATTCCTTCGGGCTACCAGGTCATGGGATCCTCGGACCCTCTGCTTTTCAGACCAGCAAAGTTGTCTTTATGATTCATGTACACCGTTTTTACAGCTTGTTTTAGTGCTAAAAGCTTTTCAATGGGCAACTTCTTACTTTCTCTAACAACAATCCTTCCAAAACGTTCCCTCATCCTTGATTATGGCACTCGTCTCTTTCCTACCTGAAGCAGCTCCACAGTTTACAAGGGAACCCCAGATTTATCTAACGGCATCCCTCATCATCTCAAGATATATCAAGCTCTGCCCCGCTACACCGAGTCACCATTTTTGTGAACATTTTTTATTTACGCCCCATACTTTGCGGGACTTGAGTCGCTCGCCCCTGTTTTTCCAGAAGATAACTTTTTTCCCACGAAAAGAACAAAATATCATCATCTCAAGAGACATTGAATATAAGACATGAATCAGTGATCTAAAATTTTATACACATTACGATTAATTTCAACGTCATGTCCAGCACTAGCTCTAGCAGTCCATCGCCTGATGTAGTAGGTGAGATCAAAAAGAAAGGTAAGAGTTACTTGTGAATATGTATTGTTGTTGTGTTCTGACAGTATTACAGTGGTACGTGGTAGTAAGCGTTCAGTATCACATTTGAGTAAAGCTCAATTAGCACGCAAACGCGCAAATGATCGTGAAGCTCAACGTAACATAAGACAACGAACGAAAGAACATATTGGAAACCTCGAAAGAAAAGTTAAGGAGTTAGAGCAAAGTGGGCGCTCAAGTAGTGTGGAAAGAGTTTTGAAGCGCAATCAAGATTTAGAAGCTGAAATAGAAAGACTTCGAGCGCATCTTACATCACATGCACATCTTCCTAATTTAACGCGGATATCGCCTGATATGTTAGAAGATCTATTAATGTCTCAGAAGAATGAAGTGAATTGGATTCCATCAATATCATCATGGAGTAACTCAGAGATACCAAGCACATCTAGTAACTCGTATCCTTCGAGTGAAGCACCATCTTATACTCATACCTCCTTCGAGGATGAACCATCCCATAATCTTTATACATCTGATGCAAGTCCAGTGTGGAATGAACAAGCCGTATATGGATCAGCAACAAGCCAACCTCTCTCAAAAACTGCTCAGGTATGGGCACATTACTAAAGCTCTTATCCTTCTTCGCGATTCTCTTCATCTGTACCCAGTCAGAATAGTAACTTTAGTGATGCTGTAATATGGCGTTTTATGGAGCATAACAATGACCTGAAGTCACGATTAATGTTTGCTTGGTTTTTTAAGCGATGGAAATGATTTTGATTTGTCTATACAATGGCGCTGGGGTTAAATTTCTAAAGAAAGGAGTTATAAACATCGGGTTAACTTTTTTTTTTGCACCAATATGATATAAACAGTGTAGCACTTTATGAATACCACTCAGCCTTTATCTAGCAAGATTTTTTTTTCATAAATTTTTAATCGTAATAAGGGTGTCAATGAATAAAAAAAGTGTAGTTAATTGTTATTAAAAATTTCATCAAATAAACTCTAACTCACTGAATCTAAAAATATATATATATATTTGCCCCCTCCAAAAAAATCAAATCCCCCCCCCCACTTTGCACAAATCTGGACCTTTTAGATTTATTGATTGGCGCGCATCAGTTTTCAACCAATCCACGCTTACCACTTCTTACTAAACTACTATTAAAATAATTAAATTGTGACATAACTCTGTCACAGCCCCCATATCGACATATCGACCTTTCATAACTTTTGATGCGTCACTTTAAATCTACTCATACCCCTGCTAGCATAAACCAAGATGGTAAAGTCGAACCGCAGGCCTGTCTCGAAAGCTCTAACTCAACTTAATCCCTGATCTAGATTGACATGGCAACTGTAATTTACGAAAGCGAAAACTGAATACTATCCATCTTCACAAGCAATCCTCATCTTTACGATTTCAAAATTCAAGATTGACGGTTCTTCAGTCAGAAAATTTTTATTAAAAATCTTCAAAATGCAGGAAAGTAATTCATGAGCATTTAGGAAGATGACGAGAAAACCTGATCGGATTTTACTCTTTTGTCTTAATTAGAAACCCAAATATCGCTATTGTCACGCTAGTCAGTATAATCGAACCTTGACAATTAGAACTTATATATCTTTTTAATATCTGTAGATTTATTTTCTGGAGATATGCTTCTAAAATTGTTGATCTGGCTTATCTTGCTGTCGTTAACTGCAAAACAGGCAACTGCGAGACTTATCGATGCCAATATAATTGTATTAAGACTATTGTAACGACAAATCCAAAAATCAATAAAATATTTCTGCAAAACTTAAACGGAAATTCATCAAGTTCAAGCTCGAAAGAATTGCAATAGGGAATCCGGTCCCAGATTTTGATCTGATTATCCAAACTAGCTCACAGAGAAGCCCGACCTTGAGCCTCCCATGAGACATGTCGCGTTTAAGAATAATATATATAATTTTGCAGTGTAGGACCCTTGAATCCAACTTTCTTGGGAGGTTCATTATCACTTATCTGATAAAAACCGAGTTATCATGCAAACACAGTGCCAACCAAGTCTCATGGGTATGGATAGGGATTCCAATAACTAGAATGAAATCCTTTCTGTTTTATTCCCCAATAACAAGAGAGAGAGGTGTTAGGAACCATCACTTTGAGATATACAATAGAACTTGATGCACTCAGACTAACGATTGTGACAATCTTGGTAGAAGTAGGCTAGAACTCAATCTCAATTCTACATCCAACCTAGAATGCAAAGATCTCATTACCTACACTGGTAAAACGCAACCTGATAGGTACTTCATAGTAATGATCTTCGATATAAGAGAGATAATGAACTAGAAATTATATTTCAAGTTTGTTGATGAGATCAAATTCCTTGCTAAAAATAGGGTATTTTGTCAGTCAGCAATATTAGTGCTGTTTCTTTCAGTAACTATTATTAAGAATACAACTTCTCAGATCCCGAAGTATTATCAATTGAAACAATTTTTTATGTCGTTTTTAACTTACAAAAGATTTAAGTCGCCTTTTTATACCTGTTCCAAGATTCTTCTTTTATTTATCGAAATGAGTTTTGATCATGAAAAGCTTTATCTTTCTGAAATTTGTGATTATAAAGTTAATGACTCATCCAGTTTAACACAGGAACTTAATACCTCTTGAAGTTACTCCATTTTAATTAACTTTCATACGAGGTGATGATTTGATGAGTTCCAAGCTTTCAAAAAGCTAATAATAATGGTTACCTTTTAAACTCCTTTTCATCCAACAGAAGTATATGGTTCTGACAACAATGCTTTAGCCGAGACATCACATAAAGAAAAAATTACCGGTTTTGAACTTTTGAATGCGCTTTTAATACATTTTTTTCAAAGCATATTCCTATAGAATATACTCGGCCTAATTTGCGGACTTCGAAAGGAGATTAAACCTGCATAATTTATCTCTTAAATGAGGCAAAAGGGTAAGAAACATCAAATGCAATTTTCTAACTACTTTATATATACACTTGCGCCATCATTGGAATTTCTCCAAGTCTTCGTGATTGTTAGAGGTCTTTGCCCAGTACATTATTATACACCTTTTCAGGATTTCGAATACAAAAGGCACTGTTGGTTAATATTTGAGCACTTTTTAATCACATTATTATACGTCTGGCATGTTGGGTTGATGTTTAGAGAGTGTGTGTAACTATGACTGGCTACATTCACTTAAATTGACATTTATTGGTCTCGAAGTTACAGAATTGCACATTAAAAATGTAGCATTAACTTCGCGTCTTATTCTCAGATTTCTTCAAGAATGGCTCAGACAAAGTGGGAAGGAAATAATGTTGTCCTTACTGATGCTCCTTGTTTTCTAAAACTGAATGAGGTGCTATTATCGTTGCTAATATCATGATTTGAAATTTCTAGCTCTCGACATTGTGTCTGAAATCATGAATATTTTGCAATTGTGAGGGTAGCAGTGATATCACTTCACGCGCAATTGTATTATCAAAAATCTCATAAAGAAAGAGATTCATGTATGCAGCGAGAAATATTGATAATTTTGTTCAGATAGATATATTAGATTAAAGCTGCAAATTCTTGTGGGATTGATTAATGGAAGAGTCCGAATAATTTTCTTTGTTTACATATTTGTTTACTTGGGTTGAGAAATATTCAATGGAAAATACCAGGATCAAATTGTAGCCAGAGCAAATTTGGTCATGGAGACAGGCCTGCGGTTCGATTTTTTTCCATCTTGGTTTATGCTAGCAGGAGTATGAGTAGATTTAAAGTGACGCATCAAAAGTTATGAAAGGTCGATATGTCGATATGGGGGCTGTGACAGAGTTATGTCACAATTTAATTATTTTAATAGTAGTTTAGTAAGAAGTGGTAAGCGTGGATTGGTTGAAAACTGATGCGCGCCAATCAATGAATCAAAAAGGTCCAGATTTGTGCAAAGTGGGGTGGAGGGGGGGCGGGGACATTTAATTATCTTTGAGGGGGCAAATAACATTTCCCTATATATATATATGTTTAATAACAATGTTTTGAATTTTGTTTCACCTTATTCACTGCCTACTTAATTTAACCAAGGTTCGTATACTGAAATTAGTGTGAAATTAAATATACTTTTTATTAGATGGGTAGGGAATTTCTGTCAAATATATCTATGGTTTTCTCGGAACTGAGGTTTCAGTAAACCGGATCCCCTATTAGTAATCAAGACCCATGTCCGGGATTAGGTAATTTCAATGACCGCTAAGCTAGATTAGTAATTAGAAGCTCGGACATTTAGAAATAGGGGTATAGAAAAGTAAGGGTTCGTGGAGCCGATTGTGGCAATCAGTTAAGTCTTTTTTTTCTCTCGGTCTAACTAAATCTACGGACATATAATGTATGTTTGATGACTAAGAAAGGTCATGTGACCATCCTACATTAACAACTCCCCAGCCACATTAATAAGTCGCCCACGACTGAGTTGCAGCCACAAAATAAATCGTGCCACAATACCTTCCAGATATATAAAAAAATCTATGACGGTGAGTAAATAGAAGGAAAAACAAGGATAGGAAACGGGATTTAGCATCTTAAACTTCATAATTAAACTCCAATAAATTAGCTTGCTTCCCAGTGCACACAAATAACTTCATCGAAAGCTGAAATAAATTGTGTCAAATAATTGGTCTTACGTAACTGTAATTTTTAGAAGTCAGCTTTCCCTCTTTTACTAAGTAAAGGAATTAAAGGAGAGTCCAGAAAAGTTTGCGAAAGATTACTCAAATTCTCTCTCGTCTCCGTCGGCAGTAATTTGGTCAACCCGAAGTCGTTGCGGGAGCTTGTGAAACCCTTTTTTTGCACGTATATTCTGATGAAGGGCTAGCTCTTCTTTATTAGAGGTAATGAGGTGGCCAGTTCGAGGCACAAAAGGTTTTAAATGATCACCGTAAAATTTCCCAGGTATAGGAGTGCCGTTAATTTGTTTAAGGGTATATGACTTCCCGTGGGAGCCACCTTTTCCTGAAATGACGAAAGGGCCTCGATAAGATGGATGAAGCTGCTTCTTGGCTGATTTTCCGTCGTAAAGCATGACCATAGTTCCATCACTAAAATTTAGCTCTTTCCGTATGCCCAAATCGTGTCGGTCTTTGAATACCTGTTTGGCCCAGGAAGATGCATTGCGGATTTCATCCCAACAGCGTTCTCACTTTGCGATAAAGTCAAAAATTGCATTTTCCTGCTCCTCTCTCTCTTTGGCTAATGCAATAAGGTAATTAAAGCGTTTCATTTCCCTTTTTTTAGTGGCACGCCTTGCAGATAGCACCACGATCTCGACAGCTGAAGGAGATTGATATCCTCCATTTATCTCAAAAGGTGAGAAACCCAGATGTTGAATATATCGTCGATTAACTTCATATGCAACAGTCTGACAAAGGAAAGGCCATGAATGCACAGATTTGGCGCTTTTCTTAAGTACCATTTCCATTATATGAATGCACTTCTCAACCATTCCAGTCGCCTTATGGGCCGCTGTCGGTGATGGAATCCACAACACATTTCGGCTTGTCAAAAAGTCTTGGAGCTCTCGACCTACAAAGTGTTTACCTGGATCTGTGTATAAGCCCACAGGGCAACCCCTAATTCCAAAAAGCCAAGATAGACAACGCACAACTTCCGCACAGTTTGCACGGATCACAGGAAATATCCACACGAAACGAGAGAAATAATCAACCACAACCAAACAGTGAGTGAACCGTAGTGTGCCCTCCGGAAGACTACCATCAAGATCCTGATAATCAATATTTTCCGACTGTACTCCATAATCGTACAGCTGAAGCCATGAGCAGCGGAATGCCTCTTCCCTAGTCAATATTGTCTCGGGAAACGGGCCTACAAAGTCAGCACCCCAGAGTTCGTTTGGATCAGTGACAATAATTGGCGACGTAGTTTGTGTTCTCTGTGCATTTCCATGCTTTCCACATTTTAAACATCCCGCAATATAATCTGCTGTATCTTTGGTCATATTAGGCCAAAAAACATTATTTAACTTCTTTAGGGTTAAACGAAGTTTCCAATGTCCTTCCAAATCATGAGCAGCTTCGAGAACTGACGCCACTTCCGACCGAACAACACATCTTTTCATCACCCCCCGCATAACTCTAAATAAATCGCCCTCGATTAGTCGATATTCTGAGGATTTCCGCTGTAAAGATAGCTGTTTGAGACGATCCCGTGTTGGGGGATGCTTTGCAAATAAAAGAAAATCATAAATCTCTCCATACCACTCATCCTTCGTGTACTTGGTATTAGCTGGTGGTATCTTATTATTTCCTACTACTATCGATAGATACACTTCAAAGGCTATATCTTCGGGATTGTATTTACTGAAAGAAGTTTGATCTGCTGACATTATAGGAGGAATCGTTTGACCAGAGGGCAGTATACTCTTCGACAAAGATATAGTGAAAGCATTTATAACTTGATTACAAGGATTATCATTTTGAATTCTGAGTCGATAGGCGTCCAGAAGATCCTGGTACCCTCCAACTCCATCCTTCCAAATCCATTCATGTTGATTATTTTCGTTAAAAGTTAAAGAGCCCATATCATAGAGAGTATTATCCACCGAGCAATCCTCATTCGGAAATATGGTGCGTGACAAGGTGTCCGCAATTCTATTCTTTTCACCAGGAATATATTCAATCCGCACGTTAAGAACATTGAGCTCTTCAGCCCAACGACTATAGATCCCATGAACAAGGTGAGAATTCATGAAATGCGTCAACGGTTTATGGTCTGTAAAAATTATAGAGGTATGATTTGACATGAACATCCAATGGAATTTCCTGCAAAAAGATATTATACCAAATAATTCTCTTTTATAGGTTCCGTAGTTGCGCTCCGTCTTATTAAGAATAAAAGAATCAAAGAGGATGGGATGCTCATGCTGTCGATGGGATGGAGAGCCAGAAACCATACGCTTCTGAGTGATACAACAACCAGCGGCATATGCTGAAACGTCTGAATACATAATGCAACCTTTATGCGGATCATGACCATGGGTTTCAGTTACGGACACAACACGCTCTTTCAAGATATCAAATGAGACCTGTTCAGAAGCTTCCCACCGCCATGGCGCGTCACCCTGCAATCTTGATAGAGGTCGACAGATTTCAGAATAGTTCGGAATGAATCTCCTCATAATACCCATCATTCCCAAAAAGCTACGAACATCAGACTGATTTTTCGGGATAGGGAAGGCGCGAATTTTATCTGTACGCCCATGTTTTGGCTCAACGATACCGCCAGCTTTATGAATAAGGCCAAGCGCTGTTATAGATGTCATATATAGCTTAACCTTTTTGAATGAGACACGTAGTAAGTGATAGCGAAGAGTTTGATATGCCTCGGTGACAGTTTTGCAGCCAGCGAAAATGTCATCAACATAAAAACACACTTTCGCCGCGTCCAATTTAGATTGAGCTCGAAGTAATGAAGGTTCGGAGCCATCCCTAGAGAATTCAGATTGAATGGGGTGATGTGAGTCACCTAAGAGACTAGGAAGAATAGGTGGTAATGCACCCCATACGATCTGCATAAGCTCTTGCATACTAAGTCCTGAAGTACCACAACCCTGGGGCATTCTAGTAGGCTGTAGTTGTCCAATACCTGGAATAAAAAAGGCATAAATATGTCGATCACTTTCGTGAACAGGAATTGACCAATAGGCATGCTTGATGTCCATCTGAATGAAAAAATTATGTTGCGGTAAAGAAAGATAGTCATGGATTTCAGACATAAGTTCCATATATGTGCCAGGTATCTCCTCGAATACATAGTGATAATTAAATGTCACCCTCATATCTGCCGTGTTACCTGGTTTTTCGACCACACGCGCGCCAGCAGACCAGACAGAAAACTTTCCGTTCTTAATTGGAACCCTTTCATACATCCCCGATTCGAGACCTTCTTCGATTGTCTTTTGGAGCCAGAATTTTTGACGGTCTGTTTGCTGAATTATTCTTTTCTCACGATGAGGCTTTGTGCCCGGTTTAAAGCGCGCTCGATGAACAAATAAATCTGTTGCTGGAATATCTCTGATCTCCATTGCATTGAGATCCCTATAGGTATACATTAGCCTTTTGGTATTTTTTAAGATATCTTGATCACAGGGTGCAATTTCAATTTGAGAAGAGGCAAACCACTCGTCCACTATAGATTGAGGGGCATTAGAGAGAGTCCTTCGCCAAGGGCGCCTAGTGTTAAGAAAAAGTTTTATTTTTATTTTATATCTAAAGAAGTTGAGGATAATTCTATCTGAAGANCCCCGATTCGAGACCTTCTTCGATTGTCTTTTGGAGCCAGAATTTTTGACGGTCTGTTTGCTGAATTATTCTTTTCTCACGATGAGGCTTTGTGCCCGGTTTAAAGCGCGCTCGATGAACAAATAAATCTGTTGCTGGAATATCTCTGATCTCCATTGCATTGAGATCCCTATAGGTATACATTAGCCTTTTGGTATTTTTTAAGATATCTTGATCACAGGGTGCAATTTCAATTTGAGAAGAGGCAAACCACTCGTCCACTATAGATTGAGGGGCATTAGAGAGAGTCCTTCGCCAAGGGCGCCTAGTAGTTGGAAATGGGAGTCGACAGGCTGGATTATCCTCAAAGTCGTCGTTGTAACAATATTGAGCTCTATAAATTTCCCTTGGTTCAATCATGTCTGGTGAGACATCATGTACTTCTTTAGTAGTATGGTTGTAGACAAGTATATTTGAATCCAGGTGAGGCTCTAGTTTATTTATTGGAAACCAATTTTTACATGGATCGCCGTTTAGACGCGAGGCACGCCATCCATGATGATTTAAAATAGGAAAATAATCCTGTGATATCGAATTATTAATTAGTGAGAAAGAGTGATTGTTCCGTAACTTGTTATAATAAAATTTGTTCAATTTAGATTAATCAAAAGATATCAGGTCGGAAAAGGAAAAGTTGGTTGATAGTGCGGAGCTTCGATTAGAATTGAGATCGTGAACTGAATTTGCTTTTTCAATGAAAGTATTTTTGATTTGCACTTTAACGTCATGCACGGGACGCACTAGTTTATCGACTGTTCGTCCATAGAGTTTTCAGAGTTTTCATCCNTTAGTCAAAGAGCAACATTTTCAATAGAACTTCAAGATTTACTAACCTAGAATTCTAAGACAAATAGTGTTTTATAGGTTATGTTTACAGGTCATGAATTTATTGTGTTGTCCTTGGTTTTGCTCAGACTTATTGTCTTGTGTTGCTATCCATTGTCTTATTTGTCTTAGACACGGTCTTTTGTCTTAGACGTGTTCTTTGTCCCAAAGACCATTGTCTATAGTTTTATAGTAGGAAAAGCGTTGAGGGACTAATATACATAATTTGTATATGAAATACATGTACATAAATAGGCAAGAGCTTTGCCTTTAATCTATAAGAAAAATAACAATATATAATTTGACTTATCTTTACGTTATTACTAGACATCTCTCATAAAAAGACTCTTCTTTAAATACTACTGATTAAAGATTGTTAATTCTAGCACATTTCTTCATAAATCATTGATATATTTATTTGCAATTATTTGTATACTAACAAATTCCTTGTTTGTTCAAGCTCAAGTCTTGCAATTTCACAACAGTGCGGAGCTTCGATTAGAATTGAGATCGTGAACTGAATTTGCTTCTTCAATGAAAGTATTTTTGATTTGCACTTTAACGTCATGCACGGGACGCACTAGTTTATCGACTGTTCGTCCATAGAGTTTTCAGAGTTTTCATCCGTGGAATAATTATCCTCTGTGGACATGTCTGAGTCCGTTGACGCAGAATTATATTCGTTATGATTTAAATCCCTCTCATTATCAGAACCATCAACAGTTATAGAATCTTCACTACTAGAATAGTCAGATGCATCATTCAGGGTAGGAAATTCGGAAGAATTTTCTGCACTGCTAGTATTATTTGATGGCAATCGTTGAGCTTCGGCACTACCATCGCAATTGAGGGGGACTACTTCATTACATGTTCCATCACGATTGCACGGTCTAATCTTAAGAACACCTTCAAATATGGTCTTAGTAGGCTCCAAAAGAAGGCGATGATGTTTGGTAAACTCGAATGTTGGCCCTTGAAGAGTCGTGCGTATCTCCCCGAGATTTTTATCACCAATCTTGATTTGAGATTTTGCAATATTAATTACTGCTTTTACACTATGAAGCCATGGAAGTCCCAGAAGCAAAAAGAGATCGTTGATCATTCCTTTATCTGGTCGAATGAAAGAATGGATGAGGCGAGTAATTGCTCCTGCGCTAAAAACAAATGACACCCATTCTATAATTCTATGAGACGATCCATCAGCAGTTCCCATAGTTATGACTTGGTTATGTGAACTAGAGAGGGTATTTTTTTCGAGTTTAAGGACGCGTACTAGTTGGGGGGATATCAGAACTAAATCTGATCCTTGATCGGCGCAAATAATTGAGTTATTCAAATATATCCTGCCTGGCCTTCCATCTCGACTCAACAGAACCTCCCCTGGTACCCGAAATGCTCTGTCCTTCCTCGCAGTGGTTTTTATCACAATATTTGACATTAAGTCTACTTGAGGAAACTCATTGGTTGTGACACTATTGCAATTCATAGGATAAGACTCTTCAACACGTGATTGAGTAGAAGCCGAAATGTTTTGCATCCCCGATGATGATGACGTAGCTTCAACCAACAAAATTTCCTCTTCTTCTTCAGTTACTGAAGCCGGAACTTTTCCTTTCTTGACTCGTTTTTCATTAATTCGTGTAGAATATTTTCGACTACACTTCGCGAAATCCGGACTTGCCTGATAGAACTCCATCATACTCATTGTTACCATTGTGTCATCCAGAAGTTTCTTATAATCTAGCGGGCCTTTTCCCTCACGACCAAAGATCGATCGAAGTTTACCGTCACCCTTTTTCTTCACATTCTTTGCATACTGGTAGGTATTTGTAAAGTTATCGAAGTCTTTGTTAATGTCCTGGGTCCCTGTGTTGATTTCTGAACGCACTGGTGCTTTCGCCTTCCTAGCTTCCCGAAGAGCATCACGTTCACGACTTTCGCGCTCGTT
>QVIK01000672.1:0-28429 GCA_003957845.1 Oidium heveae | reverse complement strand
ACACAAATAGCTAGTCATAATATCATTACTATACTCTCTTTTCATTCACAAGGCAGTCATTACGCCCTCAATAAGTTTACAATTATAACATTTAAGTCGTCTTTTTATACCTGTTCTAAAAGTCTTCTTTTGTCGTGGTCCGTATAGGAAAAAATGGTGGCCGTAAGGCTTAAATATGAAATTATATGTATTGTTGTCTAACTGTGTTTCTAAAATCTATCCCTTTATTTACTTTACAAAATGTCTCTTCCATTTTACGTGTTAATGCTCTACGCGTTAACCCTGTCCTAGCTAGCCCCTATATGGTTTAGCTTGTTATAATTATCTGGTTGCCGTAACATCTTTTATTTATCTAAACGATGTTTGATAATGAAAAGCTTTATCTTTCTGAAGTTTGTGATTATAAGGTTAATGACTCATGCAGTTTAATCTCAGGAACTTAATGCCTCTTGAAGTTACTCCATCTAAATTAACTTTCATACGAGGTGATGATTTGATGAGTTCCAGGTTTTCAAAAAGCTAATAACACTCCTTTCCATCCAACAGAAGTATATGTTTTTGACCAGAATGTTTTAGCAGAGACATCACACGAAGAGAACATAATCGGGTTTGAACTTTAGAATGCGTTTTTTATATATTTTTTCCAAAGCATATTCCTATAGAAAATACTCGATCTAATTTCCGGACTTTGAAAGGAGACTAATAGTTCATAGTTTATCTCTTAAATGAAGTAAAAAGGTAAGTAATATCAAATGAAACTTCCTAACCACTTAATATATCCACTTGCGCCATCATTGGAATTTGTCCAAGTCTTCGTGATTGTTAGGGGTCTTTGCCCAGGACATTATTATACACCTCGATAGGATTTTGAACACAGAAGGCTCTGTTGGCTGATATTCAAGCACTTTTTAATCACATTACCATACGTCTGGCATATTGGGTCTATGTGATGTTTAGAGAGAGTGTGTAACTTTGACTGGCTACATGCACTCGAATTGATATTTACTGGTCTCGAAGTTACAAAATTGCACCTTAAAAATGTAGCATTGACTGCGTGAGATTCTCAGATTTCTTCAAGAAAAGCTCAGACAAAGTGAAAATATTAGTTTTGATGCATTCACGTTTTCAACAAGATCCATAATGTTGTCTTTACTGATGCTCCTTGCATTCTAATACTGAATAAAGCGCTAATATCGTAGCTAATATCATGATTTGAAATTTCCAGCTCTCGACTTTGTGTCTGAAATCTTGAATATCTTACGATTGTGAGGGTAGCAGTGATATCATTTCGCACGCAATTGTATTATCAAAAATCTCATAGAGAAAAGAATTAATGCATGCTGCGAGAAGTATTGACTTTTTTGTTTAGATAGGTATCTTGGATTAAAACTATTAATTATTGTGAGATTGATTGATGGATGAACCAAAATGATTTCCTTTGTTTACATATTTGTTTACTTGGTTTGAGAAAAATTCAATGGGAAATACCAGGATCAAATTGTAGCTAGAGCAATATTGGTCATGGAGACAGGCCTGCGGTTCGATTCTTTCATCTTGGGTTATGCAAGCAGGGGTATAGGTAGATTTAGAGTGACGCGCCAAAAATTATGAAAGGTCGATATGTCGATATGGGGGCTGAGACAGAGTTATGACACGAATTAATTATTTTAATAGTAGTTTAGTAAGAAGTGGTAAGCGTGGATTGGTTGAAAACTAATACGCACCAATCAATGAATCTAAAAGGTCCAGATTTGTGCAAAATGGGGGGGGGCATTTAATTTTCTTGGAGGGGGCAAATAACATTTCCCTACATTAAATACAAATTGATGACATAATAATGACATATTAAATACCATTAGATACACATTTGTTGGAACGCATATTTCTGCACTTGCTAGAATAATACACAAGTATTAGTAATTATGTATTAGTAACCAGTGACATAATCTCATCCATAGTTATATAGGAGCTTGAATAGATAGATTGAACCACTAGAATAGAAAGAACACACCAACTGAATGAAATTATTACTATCAAGTACTGCAGCATTCTCATCACTCAAGTTCATTACTTAACTTCAATTGACCTACTGTGTATGACCTTTGTCATACCATCAACATTACTTTCACATTAAAAGAAGATTTAATCTGACCTATGAAAAACACATTTCTACGGCTCATATTATTATTATTATTATTATTATTTCATTTAACGTCTATATGATTAAAAAACTTGTTTACGGCAAATGTTTATCCATCCCATTTGGGACATAGGACGCTAGGGCCGAAGCTCTAGAGTTTGGGAGTTAACATAGTCTAAAATACATGGCTGTATCGCGTTGTCTTAAACTGCGAACAGAGAGTTATTGTGCAATATGCAGGTTATTTGTCATCAGTCATATACAACTTATGCCTCACCGAGGACAGATTTCTTCAAAGAATCGAGATCTTTCTAGCCATTCAGTTAATACCTTAGCCCCTTCTGATGTGTCTAACAGGTTAGGAATGAGTTGATTAATAGACCCTGCAGGGCGACCGCCGCGTCGATGTAAGATACGGCAAAAGAGGAAGTGCTTTGGGGCTTTAGGTGATCCGCAGCGACAATTCATTTTTGCCTCTTCATGTCTGAAGCGAGATCTACGGCTCATAGAGGAATTGAGGTTGTTTTGATGTTATTGTGGCTGCCCGTGACCCACTTGCTTGCACCGACCCAAAGCAAAGAGAAGATTTGCAATCAATCGAATGGTTGGGTTCGAGGCTCCAACGATTATTTATGTTATTATTATTTACTTTTTATTTTCGCTACTTTATGAATGAGCATTTGATGGTAATTGTGTTAGAAATTAAATAAAAATTGGAAATAGCTGGCTAATTGAAATGCTGTTTGGTCAAGAAGCATTCAATGATAATATTGAAGAGCTCAAACATGAGCTAAAAGTCCACAATGGCGTAATAGATGAAGATCGTGCGTAAGGATACGGCCCCACAAGGCTCCACTACAACTACCGAACTTCTTCTCTTAAGACCCTAAATTAGCTAAAAGAAAACAGTCTTCCAGTTAAGGGTGAAAGAATAGCAACTATATTTCTGCCCTTCACATCGCTTTACGACAACGGTAAAAGCAGCTACAATTAGTTACATAATGATAAGCGTTGAGGTAAATTAGCACGATAACAATACGCCAACATTTATCTCAGACTTTATCAAGAGCCTAGCTTTTTCAAACTTAAATACACAAGATTTAATCGCAAATACTTAGCTACGCATCGGGGAGCTTCAGTATTTTCTAAATTCTTGTGTTTTTCTAAAATAGGAGCTAACTAAGGAGTTGCTACATAGGTCAGAGGGGTTATCATTTATCCCTCCATCCTCATTGAGCTAATGAAGAATCTTAATATGATAACTCCAAGTATCTATCAATTTGATTACGTGTAAATACACAATTTCATCCAACTATATCTCCAATTTTGGTGGAGCTTAATAGCTTTGGCCGAGAATATTGTGGCCATGAAGGTCCTGAACACCTAGAGTCTACATATTTTCTGGTCGCTACGCTGTCAACTATTGACACTACCGAACGTTCTTCGGTTTATTCTTTCGCTCCTTTAACTATAGTAGACTCTGAACTAGGATTTTTTTGCTTTACTCGTCCAACAAATACGGAATTGACAATATTATGTTTCTGTGGGTTTAATACCGTTGCTACATCCAGCAAACTGGATACTCTATCAGTAGTCGGATCAAAAACCTTCGTCGGATGAGTTAGCTCATTATCAGATCTCCATATTTAAAATCGGATTTGTGCTCTTACAGTGTACATTAAGCTTCTTAGTTTCATGCCGCCTCGAGTGACTAGCAAAGCTCCAGGTCGCATTTTTGAAGTCACCTGCTCTAGCACATCTTCCTTCTGCTCCTGTGTGTTACCAACTAAAGCAGCAAGATACACAGCATCGCAGTCATCTAGCTCAAGTGATGATCCCGCCTCTGCGAGAGAAAATTCCATCCCCTGCGCTTTATTGCCGAGTCGTTTACATATGATCTTAGATAACTCAAGAGCTTCTGCATCTCTATCTATATTCAATATATTAATATTTGTTGGCGTACCCGTCAATCTGCCTATAAGACATAAACTTGTTAAGGGCATGGCACCGGAACCTATGAACGCAATTTTTTTAATAGGTTTCTGCTCGATTGATTGCATGGCCGCTAGTTCTACTTGAGCGAGTTTTAAATAAGGGGCGAAATAAGGATATGCCCGTATTCGTGCGCACACCTCTATCTCCAGTTAGTGGCTGAGGATTTGAAAATTTTGTCTTGTTACCAACCTTCTTCCGTGCTACTCTCATCTCCAGCAGCTTCCAAGCCCCATTCTTTTTCCAAATTACACTCAATATCCGAACAGAAGCCGCGAAGATCGCTTATGACATCCATTATTCGTGGATTCTCTAAAATCTATAGCCGATTCCATTAGTATTCATAGTCAAATAAGCAAGTTTTCCGGAAGATCACGCTTATTCTATGCCACCCTTGATATATTTTTAATGGAAATACAATCTTCAAAACTCACCAAGTCACTAACCCGATCGTTAATAGATGGGCTACATATTAGTGTTCTCAATGCTGAGAACGAATCTTTGATTTCGCTAAATGATCCAGATTGATGCAACGAAACCAGTTGAGCATGAATATATAAGATCTTTTTAATAAGGATATTGGCTTCGAAGGTCTCATCGCTCGTCTTATCTGATCCATACCAGAAATCGACTATTCTACGTGAATAGTAGAGTAAGAATTCAAACATGACGTCAGAAATTTATACCAAAAACAAGGTAAATTATTTTGATGAAAGATAATTCTCGAGACAAGAGCAAGACAAATATTGTAAGAATAATCTTGAGAAAGAGCTCTTACATTTACAGGCTATTTAACAAGTCAAATGAGCGAAATGGAAATCCCAATCTACAGGTTATAAATATGCTCCTAATACTACCATAAAAATACCTGTAGGAACAAGACCCATTTTTTAATTTTTTCAAGAAAATATGTGGATTTAGAGAGTTGAGCGATATTTCTGCGCTGCGACAGGGTAGGCGGATGTGGCTATCATCACCTCACAGATATTTTGACATATTTACTTCTTTCGGCTTGATCCTAAGTCACCAAACTGACGGCAGAATATCTGCAGAAGAAACCATTTAAGTCGAGGTACTACGAGTCCAATCAGCCACCTGACGACCACTTTCGCTTAAATTCTGCACCTGGGCTAATTTGTAAGTGATCATCCAACCAATGGAAGCCTACTTGAATGGTATATATAATTTCATAGGTGTTGCTTTAAAAAACTCTTAACCCAGGCCTGAATACGTGACCTACGAATTGGAAAAGTCAATCTCACCTTCCACCGACCGACCAGCACTAAACCTCATTGAGGATCGAGGTCTTGAAAATACTACTTACGAACTGGAATATTTCATATTGAAGAAAATTATAAGGGTCGGTACTTTTAAATAAAATTAAAATTCCCGTATCCGCATCACTTCTAACCTTACGCTTCTTGAATTGGAGCTACTAAAGCAATCACAGCTCCAAGTGCCTTATTCTCAATGTAAGTTTGAGCATATTGAGATGTTCTATATTTTAGTTTATCCAAGGCCTTGAAGAGTATACTTCCTAAACACGATGTTTAATCTCCTAACCCTCTATGACCTTTGAGTATGCGATATATTTACAGCAGACTGGCCTTTTTTTTGGTGCCCTATCAGGATCAAAGGATTCTTGAAAACGTTTAGGTGTGCCTGGTGGAAACATGGGATTTCGAGTGAAGTCACTTCCAGTCTTTTTTTGAGGATTCCATGACTTAAAGCCTACGGCATGGCATCCAACTTGAAAATGAGTCCCTATAAGACTACAAATTCTCGCTTCATGATAGCAAGATAAAAAGTTACGTATCTTTAAAGGCGCACCGTCGCAAATAAAAGCAAGGTTATTCAGGATTTCACGATACCGAGACTTAAGAGACAAGTCAAGATACAAGCTACAAGCTAAATCTATGGGCTGGAGAGTATGACATAAATGTGTGTTTCGTGGATAACATTCTCCTAATTTTGCTCGCATTCCACCTGTGAGTCAATGTTATCATGACAACCATGTCCATCAAGAGGTACTAGTCTTCATCGTCACAGCACTGCAGGTGTTTTTGTTTCTTGAATAAATACGTCTTGCAACCAGTTGTTTCCAATTCTATTGCTTGTCCAACTGTTTGAAGACGTCGTCTTACATATTCAGGAGTGTTTTCCCCGAATCATGAGCCCTCAAGATTTTCGCCTTTATGAATCATCAGTGGGCGTATTTCATTTCACTTCATGGATATTTCCTCAATAATTATTATCCATTCAGGTGTGTGGGGTACTTTCTTGTAAGCCTTCTCCATGGTAGCGGGAGACAGAACTGTCCTGTTTGAACAGAGACCAAGTGCCATCCCTAGTTCGTCTTGGTTCCAAATGTCCTCATCTTCAGTTTAGTACATTTGCTTCACGCAATTGAAGATTTCATAAAAATTTTCTATCGCTTCATATATTGCACCTTCGAATCGAGCACGATTACTAAACAAGGCTATTGTTTTATGTATTGATGGATTACGTTTAAAAAATCTCCTAGTCCACTAACTCCCGAGTGGTTTGTTGTCAGCTTGAATTTGAAGAATCTTTTTGGCCATTTTGCGGACTCGACACTAGCTAGGTAGATTCTTCGATGTTGCTAGATGAAGCAGGTTGACCCAACACACGATGTTTGAGCTTGGTACATTGAATACTGAATGATCAGTTTAAAAGGAAATCAACATTGCTGCATGAAACATTAAGATATTAACTTTAAACGACTTCAAATGGAATTTTACATTGGTTTTACAGATGTATTATCTTATCTAATGATTTATATTACAATCTATTTTCTACAATATAAAATGTTTCAGGTCATTAGTTGCATAGTCAAGCCCCCGACTCTCAATGAGATTTAGTGCTGGTCGGCAAGTGGTGGGTTCGAGTTTGATGTGTCCATTTGAATTGTTCCCAATGCGTTGGTGACGTTGTGGGATTGAAATTTCTCAGGTTGATAATCCAACACCCTTCGAACTATATACCCACAATGTCTACGGACGATCATATATATTATAGTCAAGATGCAGAATTTAAGCGAATATTGTCGGCAGGTGGCTGATCGGACTTACGGTATCCTTACTCACGTTCCCCGTATGGTCTATTTATCAAAGGCGCTGAATAACTTCGTGAAAGTCAAAACAATATCCAGATCTGTTATGAGCTTTTAATGAAGCAAAATTTAAAGTTGATATGTCAGACATCTTGAGAATGAAAGAGGGGATTTTACACAAGGATTTCTTGGCTTACAATGTGGAATGTGCTGCATGTTCTAAACTTCGCAGGAGGTTTATTCGCTAGGAACAACTCCAAAATACCGCGAGAAATAGCGAGGGTCTTGTCGCTGTCACTTCAACCCTGCTTTTAATATTTTCTGACAAGGTAAGCAATGAAAATTTTCTCCATTTGGCTTTTTCCTAATTGCGCTGTTAGCTCCAAACTCCTCAAAAAGTCACCCAAGTGTGGCTCATTTGTCACTGAAGTGGGGAATTATAAACGTAGAGTACTGATGTCATTTGGGCGCAGCACTTCTGACTAATCATATTCGCTTCTGACTAATCATTTTTCCTTGTCCAATGATGCCAAGGACATGACAGTAACTGAATACGACAAGTTTATCCGATCCAATGGATAAAAGAGCATCTTGAGCAAAATATAATCAAAGTCATTCCAGATGAAGTATACGAAGGGAAAAAAACGAGAGAAAAATCATCCTCCCTTACTTACAAATTATTAATATCCAATACAAATTCAGCCTCATTCATTATTATAAGCTTCTATCGCTGCAGGAAAATCCTCTGCCGTGATAATAAATAGTACAAATTTTCTTATGCATATAGCAACAGCAAGTTAAGTTTTCGGAACTTTTCTCACAACCACAACATACAATTCCAAGCACCGTAAGAAATAAAATTAATATTTTTACCCTGTGGGTCAGCTCAAAACAAGGATTAAAATTAAGCTAGGTTTAGTAATGCAGTTTATAACAGGGCTTATTTTGCGCTGAAATTACCATTCCGATGTACGATTATTTCATAATTTCTTTTCTCGTATTCGGAGGTATTGCCGGTCATGGATTCCCAAGAGGATCAACAATTGCAAAACGTTATTTTGACGCAAGGAAGTTTTCAATTATGCCACAGCTTACGCAGTCTTGTCAGATCAAGTCCTAATGATCGATTGGACCAACAGTTACATCCAATGTAAAGTAATGACCAACCTTTTCGACTCACGATTCCAGAGCAGAGTGATTACTTGGTGATAAAAAATGTTGCTCATGTCTAATGTATAGCCTGTCAACTACAGAGGCTTGAGAAAACCCTAAAATTACATCGTCTTGAAAGGTTTTAATATTCATTTGTATTATTTTTCACAAACTTTTCGTCAATACCTGATCAGAAATAAATTATTTCCGCCGATAGTAACTACAAAATTGTAGATATACTCCCTCGAATTCTCTTTAAAGGATGGAGTTTGTGTTTTCCAGAACTATATCATTTGATTCTGATGATACACTGTCAGTTCATTCAGTGAGACAGAATTCCCAATTTAAATTCAAAATTCACAAAATGGATGTCACCTATTTTGCGCAAGTAAGAAGCATACCAGAATTCTTTTGGATCACAGGCCGTGAAGTCTTAAATGTATACTTGTCTACTGGAATGTTATATTTTCCTAATCTACTATTAAGAAGTCAAGTCTGTCAATAACTATCTGTTTAGTTATTTGATAAGGGTTTCATCTATGTGAACTTTAATTGTCAAATTCCAACGCACAGTTCTCAATGTATCTTTATAAATTTGTAAGAAACTATACCTGTCCAATATAAAAAGTAGCTTAAAAAGCAGAAATGAAATAAAATTACAAGCCCCAGAAAGGTGCCACGGTTTATACCGATCATAAATAGCCGGGGATATATAGAACCTTGAAGGTTTTTATTTCCCTGCATTCATAATCACGTGAGAAATTATCTTTTGTACAAATTGTCGAGGAACCATAATGTAATCTGGAAAATCTTTGCATTCCCTTGCCCCACGCCCTGGCCAATTTTAAACACCCAAGCTTAAATTAGAGACCATAAGTTCAAATTAGCATTAACAATATCTTATTATAGAGAGAACGCGAATTTACATGCAACCGAACTAAAGATCATCATCATATGGCGATGTTTCTTAGCTTTACATCTAAATTATTTACTTCCCATAAGTATCGTATTTCTCAGATCTCATCTATTCCTGGCACCATTATCCGGATCTTTAACTCGTTATTCCAGTAATGGAGAAGGCAAGTACGTATTGCTCAAAGTTCGCTTGCATTATTGATGGAAGCAATGAAATATTCGATGGAGAAGATAAAAGATTGAAGACATGTAAGAAGCATAGTGAACAGTATGTAATGAAGCAAGCCTTCCCAGGTTTGACCAATGCACCATCTTCTTACATGAAACCAAAAGATGGAGTCATGCTGTGAGTTGTTACCATCTTGATTAGATTTCTTATTTCAATGTCACTCTGATTCTTTTTGAGCTGAACCAAGTTGCTTGATTTACATTATACTTTTGGCCTTGACCAACTTCTTGTCTTATTTGGACGATCTCTGCAGAAAAAAATGGCGATGTTGATCTGAGTTATCTCTATCAAGCATACATTGAAAAGACAGCAATTCCTTCAGATTTCTTTCACTGCTGTCAGGATACTTTTTTGGAACGAGAACTCCGAGGGAATAAGCTTTCGTTATCGGTGCCAAATGGATAAGGAGATGGCTCTCTGTCAGGGGTTAAGCTCGATCTGTATCGACATCATTGACAAAATACTCGAGGAAAAAAAATCTAGTCTTGCTAGCTGATTTACTCATGGGAAAATAAAAGATAGGTTCGACTGGCACGATTTACTATATGTGCTGGAACGAGAGTTCAAAGATATCCAAGCACAACAAGTCGCTTTGAAACGCGTATAACTTATGGAACAAGGTGCTCATAAGTATTTCCATTAGTTCTTTAACGAGTTTGTGTACAAGCCTCTTGTGGCGGGGACGAGTTGTTTACTCCCTCTGCAATGACTCGGCAACTAAAAGCGTCATTAAATAATAACCTGCGCAGGGCTCTAGTCGGAGTTAAGCTACTCCCTTTTAATAAATATGCCAAGTGGGTAGTGGCAGTGAGAGAGGTAGCGGAGGATTTAGAAAACTTCTCTGACTATATGTCTAAAGGATCGAAACAAGCCGATGCCAAATTAGGGCCATCAAAAGGTAGAATAGGAATGCACTAGTCTGAGACTAGGACGAACTATATAGACAGAGAGGATGACATCTGTATGTTAGGAACGGTTGCTATTATCGCGGCTATTAAAAACTTGGAACTGCAAATAGACGCCATAAAGCAAAGAAAATAGCGAAAGAACGCGAATGCTATTACTGAATGTAAAAAAACGAAAACAAAAAGAGTGCCTCCAAACCGCATGATCCCTGGCGTTCCATGGCTGAATTTAATCACCCAATAGAGAAAGGAGTATATGTTCGGTGCGGAGAAGAGGGACATGTAAGCACACAAAGCTCTACATATAAAAAAGCTTTACGACCGAAAAGTGATATAAGTTAACTAAATGAGGAATTAACTGACGTTTCCGAAACTGGCTTGGGAAACGGAGGTCCCTGAGTATAGTCGTACTCAGGTACGCTAACAAATCTGAATTATAAACTGCAAATAGAAATTCTAAACCAAAGCAAATTTTAAAAAGCAGGCCGTTAGTCATATATTGTTTAATAAATAATTTTTTTTCTACAAAATCGATGATTAAAACGGGTTGTCTTTGTCTTGCAGTTCTTGATGAAGGCCTTGTGCGCAAACATAAACTTCACACGTCAAATGTCCCGTCTCGACTGAGGATCCTTGGTCCGCATTTTATGTTCCATAATATTTACTTGTCGTAATTATAGATCCAGAGATTTGATATATCAAAGACTTATTCTAAAACCCAAGTCCAGAAGCAAGACCATCAACAATATACTCTTTACTATACTCACACAATTTACATATAATTACACTACGTGCACAGAATGAACCTCAAGATCCTTACAGTTGGTAGACGGAGATTGTAAAATGGGTGGGACTAATGTATTTTTAGCAGTTTTAAAAAAGTTAGTAATAAAAAAGAATGGTTCAATAGCATGATTAAATGCTTTTTAAGAAGAGTCTCACAAAAAAACTTATTATAAGGATGAACCACTAGTAAAGTCTAGAAGACCATGGCGTTCAGAGGAAGAAATCTAAAGTTTACTTAAGAAAGGTTGGTGTGTACGGTATAAGAAATCAGGACATGAAATTCATTTTTTCTAATGGAAAGTCAGGCCCTTGATTCGTCCTGAAGCGATAGTTGGGACTATAAGTGAGTAGAGTATTGACTTGGAGGAGAATTTGGGAAAAGAGGTGCTCTGAACATAGTCGCGGTCAGGGCAAACAACCAAGTAACAAAAAGAAAAAAATGATAAGCCAACCGTTTTTGGTCGATTGTTTAATTAATGAATCTTTTCATATTAAAGTGAGAAATAGCGGGACTGGTAGAGTTCATGGTAAAGGAATTAATGTAGAGCTTTGAGTATTCTTTACATTTTAATTAAATTTTTAATATCAAACTGTTAACACTTATATTTTTTTTACACATAATAACGTTGCTAGGCAACTAAATTTTAGTTTGCTGACTAATAAACTTTGAGTCTACGCCATAGGGTAAGTGTAAAGCTACTCTTCTTTGGATGCATTATTCATCATGTAAAGTCACAAAAATGTCAGAGTGGTTTAATTAATTAATTAGAATAAAATGATCGTACGCACCGTCCATGTTGTAAAACTTCTAGACTCGTGTAAGAAAAAAAAATCTTGAAGTGATTGTCTGACGCGCTAACAGGTAAAATACGCATGGGCTCGGCTCGGTTGACGGAATTTCCAAGTAATATTGGAGGGAATAGTTAGCGTACGCGATATAATTGATTGGATTTTCGCTCTAATTAATCCACAGCATCAAAAGACATTAAATTCCAAAAGATGGAAGAAGATTTTGAATTGAAACTCTCGGTACCTCAACCGTTCAAACCTTCCAAATCCCACAAGACCTTGCTAGATCTTGCGGCAGAAGCAAAGCATGGAATTACAGAGCGAGAAAAAGACGCAGAGTTACTACTTGGAAGATTGACGGAAGCGGTTCTCTGGACGTCGACTTTTACGATAGTGCATTTCACCTTGGATTTACTGGTGACTCATCAGTATGCTACAGAAGTCGAGTGGATCCAGATCCTTTGGAGGACTACAAAAGTGTTTCCAGGTAAATGTGACCTGCCTCTTAAACTTTGAGTTCGAATCTAATCTTGGATGTTTTTTTCTTTTCTTCGACGAGTAATTCTATTACTGACTTATGCCTTTCACCCTCACCCATCACCTCCTTCTCTCATCCCTTTCTTCCCTACTTTTCCACGGCGCTTTCACTTTGCTTTACATCAATCTGGCTTCTTTATCACGAGTATTGCTGCTGGAGCTTACCTTACTCATACAACAAACGTACATCCATACTATGCAATCATGAAACAAGTGCCTCCGCTAGGGTGTCTTTGGGTTTGGTCCATGATCGAGTTGGAAATACTTCCTGCTTTGCTTAGCGTTGCTTTTTGTGGCTTGTTTTTGAAATTAGGTGGCTACTCACTGATCTAAAGTCTCAAAATTCACATGGAGTATATAAGATTCATAATCAATAAATCCTCTTTTCGCCAACTTGTCTTACCAAATTTCTCTCGATTTTTTATGTTTTTTTCCGGTCATTCTTGGTCTCTTTGGTGCCTAAATATGCTTCGTGCAAAATAAGGAAACGCCCCAAAGAGAAATTTCTATCAACCCCGATCCTCAATTACCAAGTTCTGTTCATTATCAATTGTTCAAGAAAAAGAAAAAAGCCTTCGAGCGTGCGAATTCCTCATCAAACTTTTGTACACACATGGCTTAAGAAGGTACATGAGTGAAGACCAATTTTATTTTTGCGACACATTATTTTCAATGTTTTCTGATATTATAATCAGGGACTTTCAAGTATTGAAGAAATTCTTTTTTTTTCCCAATTACAGTAGAATGTAGTTCAGACACTAAATTACAATTCTATACGGAAGGTTGTCCCACACGAGCGATTCCAAAATGCCTAGCTAACTAACGCTAATGCAAACAAAGAAAATCCATTTCACGAAAGAGAATATTCCACCTTGGAGATATTCAATAGGAGAGGTCCGAATGAAACTCACTAATTATTTCTACTTGCTTTTGTGAAATCAGAGAAAACAACCTATTTCAGCTAAATATTAAAAAATGCTTAATATCTTTGGTCCTCCTATTAATCTTGATGAATAAATTAAGATGACATTACAAGCGACAGTTATTTTTTTTTAGAATGCTGCCACTATGCTTATAAACTTACTCTCTCCCTCCTCCAGAAATCGGGCGTGTAAATACTTTAAAAGTTCTTTTATTCTCTCCAAATCTAATACTATTTCTCCTCTCAAAAATTTTTAGACGTTTTCCTCTTGCCCTGGAACTTGGTCACGTAAGGCATCCAGAAGAAGTTGAATAGCCTTCGCTATTCATATGTACGTTTTCAGTGCCAAAACTTATTTATTCATTTGGAGGCTGGTATATCATGTCCAAAAGCCAAGGAAAACTTATCACTATCAAGATTTGTTTCTTAACTGAAGTTATATGCTGAATAAAACGTTGTGAAGATACAATATGGGGCAAAACTCACTTCAGGTCGGAGTAAAAGAAATCCCAACTATTGAGTACTCATGTTAAAGCGTATGTTAGTGGATCTTACATTTCAATCTCATCAATGGGGCTATAATCAACCACATTTTATCATAACTGTTCCAAAAATAAACTATCTGCATTCATATCTAGATAGATATGGTAAACAATAAACAGAAAAAATAATGAGATAAATCTCTTGGGTATATCATTCCAACAATTTCGTGACTATCGCAAATCAAAGCCAAATACTACACTTTTATCCTAAATTTAAATCTAATAAATTTAGCTGCGAAACTAATGCACTGTAAATCTGCAATTTTCAAAGTCTGACTCTCAAGATATGACTTTTTTTGCTATTGTCATAAATAACCTGATAATCGATTAGACATAATCGACAACCAAGTATGCAAGGCGTCGCATCTAAAATTATGATCAGTGTGAGTAAGTTTCCATTAATAGTATATGCATACCTCTTCTTTATCGAATGGTGATTTCCGGGTATAAGATTATCGCGAAATCTTGCAACAGTTGTTCTTTACTGTTTGATCTAATAGCTGCAGAATCCTGAGTTCAAAACTACAGTTTCTGCTTTAGCAATTAAAATATTAACATGGTATGTGAATATACTCTGATCCAATTTTCAGATCGCAGCCCTCGCTGTCCATCCAAGCGCGTGCACACGACTAGCGATGAAGCCTGGTGTCATGTTGACGGCTTGTGAAGGAGCTTTATCTCCCACATCTCGCCCACTGAGGTCTAACTGATCGTCGTCGGACTCATCACTATCCTCTTCGTCACTCGAATCGACAACTATGTGCTTTGGTCGGGGAGCAACTCCGCCTGTTACCCAGCCATGCACGTACTTACAGGCGGTACCGTTTTCACAAACGCCTTTTGTCGCCCAATACCAGCAACTTCGAGGTCTCTTTCCCTCAGGTACCGCTTGTGGTGTGGCATCAGCAAGACAGCCCCAGGTTGGCTTGCCGTCCTTCAGAGGGTAGTTTGGTAACATTCCTGGTTTTGGTTTAACGTGGAGATTTAAACACTCTTCGGGTCTATATCTACAGCCACCCACCGATTCAGCCCAGAACCAGCAAGTTTTAGTCTTAGGCAATGGTGGGATGTAAGTTGGATCCCTTGGCTCTGGAACTACCCTTGGATTCCCTCGTCGGGTAGTCCGAGTGACGGTCGCCGTGCGTTGCACAATGCGATCTTCATAGGAAGCGGGAATGGGCGGAAATTGGGATAAAGAGCTTTGAATCGCCCCTTTAATAATGTGATTTTCCCGAATTTCTAAGTTTTCAATCTTTTTGAGGTTTAGTTATTTTGCTCCAAAGACACTAAATGTGATACGGGTTTAGTTCTCACCTTTTCGATTTTCTCTTCAATTCTTTCATCTAATAAAACTCTCATATCGTTTCGAGCCGAACTTTTATCTTGTTTTAATGGCTCTTCGTCCCATTCGGCTGCATTACTTGTCTCAAATGAATTTACATCTTTTCGGTCTTTTCTCGCAACAGTCGATTGGGGAAGGCTTGGAGTTTGGACCACATTATCATCTAATTCTACTAAAGTTCCAGATGGAACAGGAGCTGGCTGGACACGCGTAGGTGGAGGTAGGCCATGGCGAGCTACAGATGCCCACGCAGCGAATCCTTTCTGTCTTGCTGACGGCATGGTTGGTGGGGTCTTACTTTTTGTCTATATCAAATCAGCAAAAATCGAATAAGAAATAAGAGACTAGTAACTAACTAAGCCAGAATTAAGAACTCGTGCCTCTTCGACTTGAGCTAGTGTGTAGCCAGCCGTTAATCCATTATTTAGTTGACCTCTGGGGGGTCCAGTTTTCTCTCTCAAATTAGGCTTAACTGGAGCAGGGGAGTTCATGGCTGGAGAAAGCTCCCAGCCAAAGTCTGCTGAAATAGTTGAGTTTCCTACACCATCTAATGATGGCGCTACTGAAGTTCCAGAAGATGTCCCCTCCGAGCCTGTCAATATTCTGACCCCTCCTTGCTCAGACACAGATATCGGTGAGTCCTTAGTCTCAGCTCGAGCGAGTTTATTTGCATTGTACCCGGCTTTCATAGCATTATGAAATCGCGATTTTGGTCCCGTAGTCCACACATATTTCTTGTTCATAATCAAGTCCAGCTGGATCCATTCTTCTTCTGAGAAGTATCCGGCTCCATGAAGGCAGTGCAGCGGCTGATTAAAACTTAGCTTCGCGTCATCTTAATCTCTACTAAGGGAAGCTTTCCCACCTCTATGGCTTGCTCCAAAATAGTTGTCATTAAGGCCGAAAGAGGCATTTTGAATAATAATGATGTTAAAAACGATAACTTTTGGAACTAAAAATGATAATTAGAAGCCAGATTTGGTCCGATATCCAAAAATATGGTATTCTAAACCTCGCAGCGGGGAGCCTTAAATTATGATTCTTGCCACGCATAATCTGATAGTGTGCAGACTTTACAAATATACAACTTTGGGCTAGGCCCCTTTAAGTTGTATAAGCGAGAAAAGAGCTTAACCATCAAAGGCGGCGTGTGATACTGATAGCCCCCTGAACTGATAACTGTATCCCCCCGCATCGCCTCCTTTAATGGATTTTTTCCTAAAACGTAGGCGGTAAGACTAACCCGGAATCCACCCTCAATAGGACTCTGTTAAAATGATAATAATATGAATCTTATTTATGTTGCCTAGTCAACCGGCTAACTAACCAATATCTTGGAATGATGATCTAAGCATTCCAGACAGGTTGAGTACGCATCAAGCAATAAATAGATAGGCTGTCTTACACGGTACATAGCTAGTAAATGTACGGAAAAGTCTAAATCATAATACATAGACAATACTCCTCGAAAATGCTCAATACCCTTAAAACTGGTATTGTTCCTTTCAACTTTTTTGTACAAACTAACATCATGATCAGAATGAATGGTCTCACTGAAAGCAAGATCGGGTGTTGATGGTCAGTGGACTCTTTCTCATAGACATCCCGAGTTGTTGATAGATAATTACAAAGCGGGCAAAAATTTCTCTTTTATCGAATTACGTCTCCTAGATTCAGAAAGAAAGTCAAATTCGAGAATTATTTTCAAATGTAGTCCGGTTTAAATAGAAATTTTCTAACCTTCCCAAAAGAGGACCCAATGAAATGTGCTTCTTTCAGGGATATCTATAATATTAGGGCTCTATGCGGAAAGAAAGACGGGGTCGATCAAGTTGTCAAGCCTTAATTACTAGAAGCAAATGGTGAAATATATATGAGGTATTAATTAGATACCACACGAAGAATCTCAATGATTTTTCGCCGCTTATAGAGCAGTTCAGTATGTAAGACTTCATTATTTTGAAATCTCACTGATGGATTGTACCTACAAGGCCAATAAACTTGACATGCCGCTTCTCCATTTTATGGAGTTGGATTATCATAGTAATCCCTTCACTATCTGTCTTTGCTCTCTGGGTAGCAATATTGAAACGAATTATGATGAGGCCTTAGAGTGACTTACTAAAGTCCTCTATTTCCATTATGGTGTTACACTGTGGCCATCGGTCATAGCAACGGATTTTGAAGTCAAATTAACAAATACTATTGATCAAAGGTCGCCATCCACTCACTCGAGAGGAATTCATTGTTAATGGCATATGATGAATAATGTTTGAGCCGAATATGAATCTGCGTTCGAGACGGAAGAGTTATGAGAAGTATCTAACAGGGCTTTACATTCCACCATCAATTTGAAAACCATTGTTAAATACGAAGATACAATTCAGGAATTGAAAAATAATTTTAACTTAAATGGTATTATCTTCGCTCCTGAACCATCTCTATAAATAATAGCAGTCATGTAGAGGATGTACATCGACAAGTCATAATAGAAACAACTGTCCATCAAGGGTACGAATATTTGGTTTTTGCAACAGATAAGATTATAAGATATGTTGTAAAATTTAGCCAGGTTGAGTTATTTATTTTTAATTATATTCTACAAGTACAACAGAGTAAGACTTTTTTATTTTTTAAATATACAAAATGTCTTCTCTGTATAACCATTGATAAATTAAGGTGACTCATTATTGGGCGGATGGTATATTTGCACCCCATGCACCCTATGCGCGCCCCCCATGGCCCTGCTTGAGCCCTGCAAATCAGGATACTGCCGTGGTAAAATAATTTACGAAATCTGGCTTACAATAAATAGCTGCCTATAATATTAGGTGTTTAAGCCACAGAAAAGTGATCAACTCATACTAACCGCGCTTTAAGTACAGACTTTGGGCTTTATTTTACTTGACTTGGTGAACAAGACTCGAAATAGTTGTGAGAAGTAATGTTTTGAAAATAAAATGATTTCTACCGACCAAAGACCTTAATTAGTACTGGTTTGCCCATAATTGTTGCTAAAAATATTCTGCTAATACATTGAACTTGCACAAATGGCCACTAACTTCAGCTGTGTAACTTAACAGGGAATCAAATACTCAGGCTACTTGACCGCCTACTCTTTTAGGAAATACAGAGATAACTACCAGGACATGGGAGGCGCACATAGGGTGCATGGGGGGCAAATATATCAGCCGCCCATTGTTGCTTGTCTCGCAAAATTGGCAATTCATGAGACATAGATGGGTAAAATTACTTAGATTATTCAATTGCATTACTTACGTCGAGGTCTTAAAATGTTCCATGGCTATATTATCACTGTAGAAGTCATAACTTGAGGTGATTGGTCAATCTTTTAAAAATATTGTCAAATATAGTTTCTTCGGCAGAATCTATATTTTATTTGAACAGGGGGGGATGCAGTTATCACTTCATGGGGCTGTCAGTATCAGTATCATTCACTATCAAGACCTTAATTTCTGGACACTACTTCGCAATTGGCTCGTTTCTCAGTCCCGCCAATCGCCAACCTTAATTCTATCAGCTCTAGGCGCCACTTGTTGGCTTCAGAACTGATTTCTACGCGTGGCGCTCAGGCGTGGCGTCCCGCCTGAACTATAAATCAACAGCTTCAATTTGAAACCACAATCAAAAGTATTTTGACGAATCGCTAACTTGCATCTTGAACCTGACAACTAGCCGCTTGAAAGTTGCTTTTAATTCTAGCATAAGTCAATACTTTATTTACCTCGAATCAACCGATTGGATCATTTTAGCTTGAGATAGCAAAATTTCAACTTTCTCTAGATCTCTTGACATAGAGTTAGCTCTGCTTGAAAGTTGGAAAAAACTCTATGTTATTTTGAACAAACCAACTTATATAATGATAATTCCTTTTCAACGATTCAGAATCATTGATAACTTCTGTGTTACACATGTAAATACTATTTGCCACGTGATATAGTAAGCTAGCATGTATTAGATAAGCGAAGCTTAGCCGAGCGCATATAACCTCCTTTGTTTAGGGAAAAGGGAGGAACAACTTTAGCAGAACACTCATAATTGTACCATTCTGTGATTGAAATCAATAATCCTACGAAAGTACTTCTATTTCCTGACAAGAAAGCCTATCTTGGATGAACTGATTCCTAAAAAGAAGTCATAGATTTGAATGCAGGGAAGAATTGCTCAACGCACAAAACAATCCAAAAACTTCCTGATGTTAATGTAGCAGATCCTTCAGAATTTGGAAGACTCGTTACTGTCGAGTGCATTAAATGATTAACTTGCCCATTTAGTGATGCTTCAAAACTTCACATAGAGGGACTTGTTAAGCGCACATCATCCAAGCCCCCTCAAAAAAGTTGGATCCAAGGCTACTATCAAGCACAAAAGGATTTTGAAGAAGATAAAATTTACCTCTCATTTAGTAACTCGAATCCCAGTCACACGTTGAGATATGTGCAGACCAGGACTTAGTGAAGGCTAAGTCTAGCTTCAATAAATTGGATCGAGAAGATGATTCATTTTGAAATCGACTAGAATCATTTCCAGAGATAGACGGGAGATAAGGCTCACAGGCTAGGCTTGTTACAAGGCCCAGGTCTAAATGAGAAAGGACCTGTAGAGGTATAAGGAATCCCTTTAATCAAGGTGTTAAAATATATGACAACTATTGCCAGAGACTACTATTGTATTTCGAGACGATTCAGCAATCTAGAGGACTAGCAATCTTAGAAATATTACTGAATATCAAAATGGTGAAAGAAAGGTCTTTTTCGCTCATTGTTCGATCTGGCAAGTTAAGCCTACCCTCAAACATGATTCTATAGATGCCTCGTTATTTGCATAGCGATAAATATACATTCTTCACGACCTTGCTACGGCTGATATTGTAGAGTAGAGTTGGCTTTTTTTTTAGCCTCACAAGCCTGCTAAGTCACGGCAAAGGAGTATCTTGCTAAGCATATCGCTTGTATCTAAACTGTCTGAATAAGCGTTGCTGAAACTCCATGTAGCTGCAATTTTACATCGCGCAACATCTTGAACCATATAGGACTATCTGGAACCAAAATATTGATACTGGCATATAAAGGCTTGAGTTTCTAGACGATTGTGAAATAGATGGTTTATGTTGCAGAGAATCGCAACTAAATAGCGGTTTGATCAGCATTTGAACTATTGTACAGAGTCCCTGGTCTCCCCCAACAATCTCATTCGCTCATTAGATAAATAAGGGTAAGCACTGCGTCACTTTTTCACAATAAAACCTACAATAATGTTACGGGATTACTCCTCGCAAGATACTGGCTGCGCCAGCATATGGCTGGAATGTTATGAACCAATCATATAATTATGTTGAATGAAATTATATTAAGGGGTAAAATTAAATTGACGAGAATACGGACTAAATAACTAAGCCCCTGAAACGAAATAGGGGAAAAGGGTTAACATTTATATATAACAAAGTAGCTTTACGAGTTAGATGTCTCTTTTGCAGACTTAAGTAATTAGTTGATTTTCTGGACTTGCTCTGTTGACTGCAACACTAACTGGTCCGGCGACAAACAAATCTCTAATGCAGGCATTGGTATCAAAATGGAACTGTTATAAGACACTCGAAGATTTGGTAAATTCTGTTAGTTTTTTTTAAGAATTACGTGGGAACAGTAGATCATTGAGGCTATTAGTTTCAATTTTGAATTGAAATCCCCCATCATGAAATTCAATTATTTCCACCATCCGCCCTACCCTACACCTACGTTGGCCAACATGGATTAGTTCCACTAGTTTTGGCTAGTTTGTAGAAGATCGCTCTGCCAATAGGAATCGTCCCATAAATTTAGGGAAATGTTCAAAACCATCCCATGTCCCTTGGTTTTCTAAATTCACAAAGATGTGTGATTATCAATTGGAAGGTGCGCCAAAGAAGGGTCATTATCTTGACTGGCCAGTTACTACAGCAACTATCAGTCGTCATAGCTTATGAAGAGATGAAACTTTCGCCGTTTTTGGTTTCACCCTAATTTTTCCGCTGACGCAAGTCTTGCAAACACTTCTTGAACTTGAGATTACGTCACGGAATTTGTACACATCCAAATGTGAGCAAAGATACCTCTCATAACATCGATAGTACATGCTAATTCGGAGAACTCTATTTTTTCTTCTCACCCAAAAATGCTTAGATTGAATTTGATCAATAATTTAAAGCTAGTACCCCGACCTCTTCTTCATTATATGATTGAAGTGTAGCCAATATAAGGTCTTCAAAAACTTTTAAGACTAGTCAAAGCCAGAAAGGGTCTGTTGTAGTCGAAGTGACGACCGTTTTATTGTCTTTCCTTCCCAGACACAAGCTCAGTCAGTCGTCAATTTCAGTTCAATGGCGGGGAAAAATTGGATGATCATACTCTTGTTCACTATATACAGTTAAATAATGGACTGTTCTGAATTATGAATTATCAAATCAAATAATATATCTATAAAACAAATGTAAAATTCAATTTGAAGTCGTTTAAAGTTAATATCTTAATGTTTCATGCAGTAATGTTGATTTCCTTTTAAACTGATCATTCAGTATTCAATGTACCAAGCTCAAACATCGTGTGTTGGGTCAACCTGCTTCATCTAGCAACATCGAAGAATCTACCTAGCTAGTGTCGAGTCCGCAAAATGGCCAAAAAGATTCTTCAAATTCAAGCTGACAACAAACCACTCGGGAGTTAGTGGACTAGGAGATTTTTTAAACGTAATCCATCAATACATAAAACAATAGCCTTGTTTAGTAATCGTGCTCGATTCGAAGGTGCAATATATGAAGCGATAGAAAATTTTTATGAAATCTTCAATTGCGTGAAGCAAATGTACTAAACTGAAGATGAGGACATTTGGAACCAAGACGAACTAGGGATGGCACTTGGTCTCTGTTCAAACAGGACAGTTCTGTCTCCCGCTACCATGGAGAAGGCTTACAAGAAAGTACCCCACACACCTGAATGGATAATAATTATTGAGGAAATATCCATGAAGTGAAATGAAATACGCCCACTGATGATTCATAAAGGCGAAAATCTTGAGGGCTCATGATTCGGGGAAAACACTCCTGAATATGTAAGACGACGTCTTCAAACAGTTGGACAAGCAATAGAATTGGAAACAACTGGTTGCAAGACGTATTTATTCAAGAAACAAAAACACCTGCAGTGCTGTGACGATGAAGACTAGTACCTCTTGATGGACATGGTTGTCATGATAACATTGACTCACAGGTGGAATGCGAGCAAAATTAGGAGAATGTTATCCACGAAACACACATTTATGTCATACTCTCCAGCCCATAGATTTAGCTTGTAGCTTGTATCTTGACTTGTCTCTTAAGTCTCGGTATCGTGAAATCCTGAATAACCTTGCTTTTATTTGCGACGGTGCGCCTTTAAAGATACGTAACTTTTTATCTTGCTATCATGAAGCGAGAATTTGTAGTCTTATAGGGACTCATTTTCAAGTTGGATGCCATGCCGTAGGCTTTAAGTCATGGAATCCTCAAAAAAAGACTGGAAGTGACTTCACTCGAAATCCCATGTTTCCACCAGGCACACCTAAACGTTTTCAAGAATCCTTTGATCCTGATAGGGCACCAAAAAAAAGGCCAGTCTGCTGTAAATATATCGCATACTCAAAGGCCATAGAGGGTTAGGAGATCAAACATCTTAATTAGAGATTGTTCTTCCTATGTCCTTGTTTTATAGGCTTAAACCCCTAGGATTGTAACCGGAACTTATCCAGTTCCGAGATAATGGCTAACTTATAATGTAATGATTTGGTTATGACATGTTAGAAATGCGTTTTCTATTTACATATATATATATATATATATATATATTCTTCATAGGTTATGAGTTTCCTCCTTTAGATAAGATATAAAAAATATTTGGACCTACGTTTTGTGAACAGCCATCTTTACCGGTTCTTTCACATATATTATATCTCTCCTTACACTACTAGTGCAAGTATTATATATATAGGTGTTTATATCACCCTCCTAGTATTTTTTTATGTCATTTTATGGACACATAGAGTCCCTTCCCCAACTGAGTCAAATAATTCATCGATATCCTCTCCGAACAAGATTTCTTCTCAGCTAAACTCTCACTTACTATAGAGTATTTGTTAACAAAGAAAGACAGCCTAGAACTCATAGAAACCTCATCTACTCTAATCATGTCACTTACAGATGAGAAAGTTCTTTAACTAAGACTGTTGCTAGGCAACAAAAAGGAGCCGGCAACTGAGAAACAATTAACTGTCGCTAAATAAGCGAAAATGGCATCACCTGAAACAGAACAAATTTAAAGCTGTTCGCGTAAATCGCTTAATGTCGCCTTTTAATTCGTTCCCTGAAACATGTTCGACTCATGAAAAATTGAGAGTTATGAGAGTTAACTTCATAATGGAACTTCTGGTACACGGAATTTCGTTCAGCTGCAGTAAAACAATTCCTGCACAATGGGCCAACAGAAACCCTTGATCATGATCCGTTTAATCCTGAACTTGTAACCGACCTAGTTCAATCAGAAGTGTCAGGATTGCCTTATCTTGTATAATATATATGCGGAGATTCACCAGATCATAGTGCTCTATGATTCTGGTCTGGCCTTTTGGTCAAGTGGTGATGAATCTATCTCGTGTATCATGTAGGATGGCAACCCTTAGCCTGTCACTCCTTACTCCTTGGTTCTTGCCCCGCTGTCTACATGCCGCTTCTGACAAGAAGATTCCCAGGAGCGTACAGTTCGAGTAAATCCACCACGTACGCGGCGACTTTCAGCTCGATATCAACGTTCTGTTGTTAACTTAGTTGAGGTGACTATATATCTATCTCAACCAAATCTGATTCCTGCTCCTAACTTTGAAAGTTCAAGGTCACAGGAAAGTAATGGACTGCTTGAAAGAGGGGTTTTTGAAACCGATCGTTTACAAACACTGATCAGTGTTGGTAAACAATCGGTATGCAATTGCGTGGTCAAGACACAGATCAACTCTTATTCGATTGATTATGTCTATCTCTCTAAAACTACAGTCAAGCTAAAAGTTATATACAGCATGAGTTGATTTGTCATTAACCATAGGGAATATCACGTGGAATTCCCTATAGAAACGATAGAAAGAATACAAAATAGAAGAATATTCAGCAACAGATCTCTTGGGGTTATTTAGAGACTCATTCAAAAATTGGACAATAGGTGACTTTGAAATTTGCAGGTATAATAAATTAGTTCAACTGCGTCAAGTACTTTGCGAACGTGGTGTATACGTAGATACTGGACGCACAAAAATTGAGGTAATCAAAGCATTGATGGAAGCTATTAAACAGGAACTCTCTTGGCCCGAACAGTCCTACAAACCTAGGTTTTAGATATCAGGCAAACGAAAAGTAGGGTCTTTTGCTCCACTTTTTCCCCAAAAAATGCTAGCTTCAAGACTTCACTCACAACTACAAACTCAATCCCAACACAAACTTTTTGAAACAGAATCTAGCAAGCTAAGTCTTTTTAACGTTTTAGACTCATCAAGCAAGCCACTCTCAATGGGAAATACCCCCAAAGATAATTCTCTAAAATTGAATTAATCGTATGAAAGAGAATTGGGTGTTATTCCTAGGCTTTATACCTTTGATGAACTAAAATATAGTGGCAAACCAAATGATAGCATTAAATTTAAGTAACATATGTTCCTTGAAGTTTGCACAGGAGCATCACTACCAAGGGCCGCATACTGAACGGCAATACCGACAATGTTCGCTGAAAGTGCCTTGAAGAGGTATTTCGCAATGTGCCAAAACATGATAACACACGAAGAAGTTTTTAAATATCTTCAAAATTACTTATAAAACAATGAACATCAACGTAACATGCTTCGCCAATGGAATAATTGCACGCTTAGTGGATTCACAAGAAGAAACACCGAAAAGATATTAGCGGAGAATCTAAAACTAATGAAAGAGGAGTTAAGCCAACTACAATATTCTCTATGTGACATATATTAAGGTGATAAATTCTTATACATCAAACTAACTGAGGCTTGTAGACACAACCCAGTCTGTCAATTAGCTTGTTTTTGACCTTCAAAGAGTTTCCAAGGGCTCATAAATGACTTACACTCCTCAGAAGCTACATTCGGGGACACTGAAAAGCTCCATCAACCCAGTGAAGTCTTAACGGATAGACATTATCACAAATTTACTGCAAAACTTCAAAATTCCTATCAATAGCTAAATCAAAACAAGATATAAATATTAGTAAACTTAATTTAAATTGCAGGTGTTACGTTTGTGGTGCCAAGTGATGTTGGTCGTCAAGACACTCGGAATGAACGCCAATAGTCAAATGATTGTTTTCTGTCAGCTCTTAATAGAAAAGGCCAATCAATTTTTAACAGAAGCCAATACAATCCAAAATTTAGACACCGATGATTTAAAGTCCAAAATGAAAGCTCTCGATATTGAAATAACAACACACCAATAAAAAGAAGAACAATCAGATGATGAGACCGTAGAACGATAGATAACGTCCTTTATTGCTATCAGAGATGCAGTTGCTTATGCAATATTGACTGAAATTCAAAATAAGGTCATAGCACACGCAATTACAAAAAATTACAATGACGCAATCCCATTTATTTTTATTACAGAGAATCGATACAATGCAAATAAATTCTACGGTATCATGATAGACACAGGAGCTTCAAAATTCTCAACTGCAGGATACGAGCAGTATTTAACATTCAACAAAACCCTTTAAACTAATTTAAATCCTGATAGTGTAGGAGCTGTCACTTTTCAATTCGGAATTGGAACATCGCCGTCCATTGGTCCCATAGTTGTACTAACACTAATAGGACAAATAACTTTCCATATTGTAGAAGCGAATACTCCTTTCATATTATGCCTAAAAGATATGGACTCCTGAAGTGCGTACTTCAATAACTTAAATTATAATTTAATTCAAGGAAGTTCAAAAAGCCCAGTTGTCCGACTTTTCGGGCATCCATTTATGATTTTACACAACATAACAATAGATGCCACTTTTCTGACTTCTATCGAATTACGCCATCTCCATAGACATTTTGGAGACCCTTCCGTAAACCGTCTAATTCGTATACTTGAAACATCTATGCAAGCATAACGCCGAAAATTGGAGAAAATTGATTATATCAAGACAAAAGGAGTTAAATAGAGTAAAGCAACCAAATTTTTTGATAACAAATGGCCTAATCTCTATATCAAGCAACCTATTGTATCATCATGGTTGAAGCAGGAGACAAAAATAAGCGAGCAATTTTCTTAAAATCTACAGAAATATATTAAAAAGAGTAGCATCTTGAAGTGTCCAAAGGCCAATGAAGCATTGGAGTTCTAGCTCTCTCTATGTATGTATCATCAGATGCTATTTACTGGGGATATATTGCGCCAGAAATGTAAGGATTTTGCTGCATTAACCAAGGAGGATGGGGCAGCTGAGGGTAACAGAATTGAAACTTAGCAATGGCTGGCTCGACTCTATAGAAGCTCGAACTAGCTTAAAGTAAGTCAGGCGACATGGAGATGGTTAATCTGATAATATATATCATGCTAATCAAGAGGGAATCCGGCTACCAAAAATTCTTCGTAATTTTCAACCCAAATATATTTTTAATATGGATTAAGCCGGTATTTTTTGCGCAACGCCGCCTTGAGATGTCTTTCTTTTGAGCCTGGGTCCAATGACATAGAGACCAGCGAGATGAGGCTTACATATGCATTTACGTGCAAAGTTGATGCCTTAAAACGTCTGGTGCCATTTTTTATTGGGAAAGCATTTCAGCCACGTTGCCTTGGCAAGAAGACCGGAAAAAAACCTGGGTCCTACTATCGGCAGAATGCCACAGCCTGGATAACATGTGGATTTTTCACTGAGTGGACTAAGGATTGGGATAGAGTGTGCTGAGAAAAGGGCCTGAAAGTAATTCTTCTTGTTGATAATTTCGCAGGACATACTTGGCAGAAATCATTGACCAATCTAAATATTGAGTAATTCGAGTCAAACATGACAAGTCATGTCCAACCCATGGGTGCAGGCATTATTACATGCTTTATAGCTCAACATAGAATTTTATTTCATCGTCGGGCTACCAGTAGATATGATGATAAGGTTCCTGTTGAATTAATTTTCGCTATTAACAAATTGGAAGCCATGTAGCTTGCGCAGATTGCTTGGAATATGGTTACAGAGGTAACTCTAGCTAACTGCTTTAGAAAGACAGGCATATTACCTGTTGAAACTTCTTCTAGTGTAAACACGGAATCCGAAAGTCCTCATGACATCATTCAAGAAAGTATGGACGATTTTGTTACTGCTGGACTTTTGGCTACTCTGCAAAGGCCATTAGCATTTGATCTTTTAAATCCATGCCATGAGCATGAAAACGTAATTAGGAAAATAAGCGATGAAGCTATTGTTAAAGCTATCAAAGAGGTTCACACGCAAATTCTTGGAGGCTCTGCGATGGAAGAGAACTCAGAGTTGTGTAGAGTTCCATCCAATGCCGAGGCCATTTGTGCGCTTGATCATCTGAACATATTATTTTCTTTAAGAGATGACCCCCGGGCAAGATAAATGTGAATACAGAGTCATATTGCTGAGAAAAAGTTGGTTGAAGAACAACTGAATGTACTGCATGTATATGCAAAGCAAACGAACCTAAAAGATTTTCTCCCTCCAATTAGTACATTAAAAACACACGATTTATTTTAGAAGAAATTCATTTATTTCAAACATTGCAAAGATTTAAGTTACTATAACATGCACAAGTACTTATACAAACTTATTTACTTGTAGCTGAATGTACCTTTTGCCAAGCATCGTGATGATACCACTTGATTCGTGAATTTAAGCGAGACAAAACGACGCCTGAAACTAAAATTAAAACTTGTCATAACCCATACCTATTATGTCCACCGAAGAATAATATGGGTTATGACTGTTAAGGGTTTATAGAAAACAACAGGCAGGAATTCCTATTTAGAGTTTTTAAGATTTAATAAAGCTGAAGATCTACAGTGCTACACTAA
>QVIK01000671.1:2868-28492 GCA_003957845.1 Oidium heveae | reverse complement strand
TGTTGGTTGATAACTAACTGATTATATAATCCTTTGTTACGTAATACCTGCTTTGCTTAAATAGTTACTTCAATCATTAGATAAAGAAAGAAAAAGAAGAAATACTTTTTATATCAAGTGTTAACACACAAATTTAACCCGTAGTAAAACCGACACTTATGTCCGTAGCACAATCCTGAGGAAAATATGTGTTACTGCTGGATTCGTGATCACCTTTGGTATCGCGCTTTTACTTAACGCGTTATGTTCACGTGCAAAAAGTCTGTGAACCGGAATTAAATAAATTTGAAGTGGTAAATGTTCACGTGATCACAAGTGCAGGGGAATACCAATAAGGGCCGTTGAGAGTCCCTTGTAGCCGTTGCTATGCCAATACTTCAGGGGAGTACAGTTTTTGTTCCAATTAAATAGAACGAAATCATTACATAATACCATTAGCGCAGTGTACAGGTAATTGCTGTAGTTTCTGGCTATTTAATTGGCATATTTGAGCAGGGAATTACAGAATAGTAATTACTGAATTTAAGGGTTAATTTAGATACTTGGCGTCATGCACAGACAAGGGTATACCTCACTACTTTCTTTGGCTTTGACAAAAAGTCAAGCATTAATACGAATACGGNTACAGGTAATTGCTGTAGTTTCTGGCTATTTAATTGGCATATTTGAGCAGGGAATTACAGAATAGTAATTACTGAATTTAAGGGTTAATTTAGATACTTGGCGTCATGCACAGACAAGGGTATACCTCACTACTTTCTTTGGCTTTGACAAAAAGTCAAGCATTAATACGAATACGGTAAGTCGCTGTATTGTTCGCTGATCAGCCAAAGCCCAGTTTGCCAGTTTGCCAGTTTCTTTAGTCAATCCTGAGTGGGAGGAAAAAAAAAAATCTCTGTCACATTACTTCCTGGGGTATTGTTAAACCTTCCAACATCTGCCCCAATAGGTACCTTAAAATCATCTATAAATTGAAAAAAAAAATTTAAAAAAAAAAATATATATATTTAATAGATATTTTGTTTGAAATGACTGATTCCAAAAGATACTATTACAGATATGATTCATCAAATATACGTTTTCACTCTATGAGGAAGAAAAGCAAGACAGCTATTTTGCCAACATAACTGTTCAGAACAATTACATGAATTTTGTATTTCTATGATGCATATTACTACAGCCTACTGATCGTTCCATATGCTTGGCACGATGCCTACAAATAAATTTGTAGTATTTAAGTATAGACAAGGTTTTTGTACTGGCTCACAGTAGCTGCTGATGTATGGCTCCGCTTGAGCTACTCAATTTCATGGACAATATAAAGATGCTTACACTTTTTCCCGATAGATCTTTTAGCAAATCGATTATAGCGAGAGTAATGTTGCCATTTTAAAAATAGCCTTTGGATCATTCATGTTGGATAGAGACCCAATAGTACCAACATTTATCAATAATGCCTCATCGTAGACTTCGACAAGATTAGTTCCTCTGAGAGATTCTATATCTCCTTCGTTGGATGAATATCCGTGTATAAGTTATGGTAGATACTGCACAAAATAATGTTCTAACATCAAGATATCTGAAAATAGCTTTGTCTTGGTCGCATAGAGAAGGATGTTAGAGAGCTGGTATCTTCTCTTTTTCTGAATTAAGAAGCCATTCTGTGTCGAATATGTCAAGCCAAGATATCTATGGGTTCATTAGAGTTTGATATATCATAGCTACCATATTCTAATAACTTTAGCTGTAAGCCAAAAATATCGAAAACTTAATAGATAAGAAACAATAAATTAATGTTCAATTATTTGATAAGACTGTAAACATTCATGGTCTATATTGAAATATAACATTTGAATCCAATCTCTAACATCCATGATAATTCTTGGCCCTTTTTATTTCCAATAAGCTCTTTGGGCGTCGGAAGCACCGCTCGAACGATGCCTAATAGGATACATTCTGGAAGGAATTTCAATTTTATACCAAGTTATTTTTTGAAGGTGAAAATAAAGTAAAGTTGTAATGAAGGCGTTGTCACAGTTTGAATAGAAGTAGCCAACAAATTTGGTTTTTTAGTTTGGTACATTGGCCACACCATCAAATGGATATAACTTTGAGGTATCTGATTGGATAATTAATAAATCGAGGAAGCTATAAGGTTAAGTCATGGTGAATTTTTGATGCTCGTTAAAAGTCATAGTAAAAAGATCACATTGTTGAAGAACTGACATGATAAGACTGTTGGGATGGAAGTGGATTGAGGCTGCAAAATACAGTAATTACAAAATCCATCTCATGTTCACCGCCCGACAAATTCGGATCTCAAACTTCGCTACAGGTAGGGGGAGCGTTTATCACGACTCATATTAGGGGCAGAAACTAAGAAATAATGAAGTTGCCGAATCAACGTCAAACATGTCGAGACGAGGACGAAATTTCAATGAATAAAGTAAAAGTTTTTGGTTTACTGACACTGGATTTTTAATAACCAATCCAAATTATTCAATTACATTACACCGAATCTTAAAGCCCTATGGTCGAGTTTACCAGGGCCTCCTTCAGTCACTTTTTATTAGCTGACAACAATAAATGTCCTCGACCTCATATACCAATGGACTCTTGAAAGTATAGATAATCTAAAATCTAGCATGTCATGGCTTCTCTTAATTTGAATCATTATCTTTAGGATGAGTGTTCGGGAAAGTGGTCCAGAAAGTGTGCCACACAATTGGGCCCACAAGCAGAATCAATCGACGTGATAATAGACATACCTTTAGTAAGAATCATGGATCAAAACATTTAGGAAAGCAGGCGTCTTTTAATCCAGAATTGAAAGTTACGATTATGGGGTTAATCTCATAGCTCTACTCGTAAATAAGTAACAATTATCACTGGTTGATAGCAAATACGCGTTTAAACCAGCGAGAAAAGAGGTCGATAAACACTTATCACTATCACAGACCAATGCAGAATGATTGGAGGAAACTCCGATAAACACTAGATACGAACGGATTAGTTCGGTGTTCTCAGTAATATTTCCAGTGATCGCCAAGTGGACGGACGTGTCATCAGGATTATCCATAATCCTTCCAACTCGGATAATCCTGATACTTCAAAGATTAAAATTTTTAGTTCCAAAGCGAAACTTAATCTTATCTTTCAACAAGCCAGAGAGAAGAAACTCGAGCAAGTCTTCTTCACACGTGCCTTAAACATATCGTCGGTTTCTTTATCGGCCACAATCTTATTGCAAGATGACCCATTCTAGTCAAGAGCAAAATCACATATGTTCAGATGCTGATAAACTATGGCCGGGAAGAAATATTAGTTCTGAAAGCAAAAATGTAGCTTTATTTGTCTCCTACTAAACTAGCACTTAGCAGGATGAAGATGCCGATATTTTGAAAACCTCACTACGATGAATGAGACTGTCAACTTTAGAGTAACTTTTAAGTCTCTTAAAGTCTCCACATTTTTTCAATAGCTGGCAAACTGAGACTATTGTTTGATGAATTAAAAACAGACGGATGGGTTTTCGAGACATGAACCTCGGTAGAATATTTTGATAAGCTATCAATGAAACAAAGATATTCTCTTCGATTTAAAATGACAGATTACGAAATTAGATAACTCCATAACACTTTATCCTTGGTTTAATTAAACATAGCACAAAACTTTAAAAATATTAGGCAGGAGTGTTGTGGTTTCACCCAAGCTATCATAGATAATAAATTCATTTTCATATTATAATTGTTATGCACAACATTCCTGGTCGGAGCTCCTGACTCGCTAACACGAACGCCCTGCCGCGCCGCGCCAAGTCATGAGTTATCACCACTCCGAGAGTAGAGGCCCTAATAGTATAGGCATTGAAGATGAAGCCCTGAATTTCAGCTTCTCTATCATTTATTGAAATTTTTTTTTTTTTTAAAAAAAAAGTCGACAAGAAAAAAATTGTTTGCGATACAACTAATGGAAAACATACGAAAATGGTTATTATCAAATCCGTTCACGCTTCACTAATCAGATAATGGAAGCGTGCATCAGACGAAAAGAAAGGAAATTGTAACCTAGAAGCAGATAAAACTTGATCTATGACATCGAGTGACTCATATATTACTACGAATGGGTTCCCATGGGATGACAGCAACAAACTTCCATCATGCAAGGTCAATCGGAAAGTCACTCCTCTCAGCACCAAAGAAATATTTCAAATTTCAAGGTGCAAAAAGTTTGGGTTCTTTCAGCACCGACTTCAATCGCAAATATGCATTTCCGGTTGGGGAGGAAAGACGTAGCTTCAATGCTGAAGCGGCGGCATGGAATACTGCAAATACATCTCTAAGACGGAAGTTAAAAGGAAGACATATTCAGATGATAGCTATTGGTGGCTCGATAGGTTTGTTTACGAAGTTTTATTCAGTTCTTAGCTTATCTAAAAAGAGATGATTTCTGTCGAAATAATGTTGGCTAGACTATCAAGAATTTAAGAAAGCTAATAGAAGAATTATTATGAATAGGTACTGGTCTCTTTATGGAATCCGGAACAGCTTTGGCCACGGGTGGTCCTGGGTCATTGTTAATAGCATTTTTACTTTTAAGTGCTGTTCTCTTTTGTGTAATGCAGGCACTTGGCGAAATGGCTGTAGCTTTCCCGATTGCAGGATCTTTTAGTGCATTTTCGACGCGTTTTATCGACCCAGCATGGGGGTTCGCTCTTGGATGGACCTATGGCTTACTATGGAGTTCTATTTTTCCGTTACAAATAATCTGTGCTTCTATGTTACTCAATTACTGGAACTCCTATATCCCAGGATGGGTTGCTACCACTGGATTTCTTTTATTAATTATTACAATCAACTTATTTAATGTTAAGGTGTACGGAGAGATCGAATATACATTATCAATCCTCAAGGTAACAGCGATCGTTGGATTCATGTGAGTAGATTCTTACTATTCCTTTCTTACACTTGTTAGTCTTAAGTAAAGGGGCTCATAGGACTCCAGTATCCTCGGTGCTATAATTAATTGTGCCGGTACTCAAGATTCTGGTTATATCGGTACTAAGTACTGGAGGAATCCAGGTGCTTTTCATAAGTGAGTACTAAAACCAAAGAATATTGAAGATGGAGAGAAAAATTCAGACTAATACTTTTATCTAGCGGCTTTAAAGGGTTTTGTGGCGTATTAGTCGGTGCATCTTTCTCATTCACTGGATTCGAACTCAGTCAGTTTTACCTACAATTGTCAATCTTTAAAAATTTCGGAATGCTCATATAAGTTCTTCTTTACTCTTTTTTATAGTGGCTTTAGCAGCAGCAGAAACACAAAATCCGTCCAAAGCATTTCCTAAAGCTATAAAACAAGCCTTTTGGCATATTACTATTCTCTACATTATTACAATTACGATGATTGGTCTCCTAGTGCCTCATAATTCTCCTCAACTCAAACATGTTAACGATATCGATAGTAAAGCCTCTCCGTTTATAATTGCCATTCAATCTGCTGGGATCACTGGACTTGATTTAGTCATGAATATCGTTATCTTAATTGCCGTCTTATCAGTAGCTAATAGTGCCATGTACGGCGCGACACGTACATTTGCTGCACTCGCAGATCAAGATCAAGCTCCACGTGTAATGGCATATGTAGACCATAAGGGACGTCCCTTGGTAAATATTGGTCTCGTATCCTTATTCGGTCTAACGGCTTTCATCTATGAAACTTCTTTCCGTCATATAGCATTTAACTGGCTTCTCACTCTATCGGGGGTTTCGACTATTCTCGTTTGGTGTTCTATTTGTTATGCTCACATCGCATTTCGTCGTGCGTGGGTATATCAAGGTTTACATCCAAATGATCTCATTTACTGTTCACCTATCGGTATCTTAGGATCATATTTTGGTTTTTGCTCATTAATCCTAATTCTCGTGGCACAATTCTGGATAGCTATTTCACCTCAAGGTAATGAAGTCCAACGAGCTAGCGATCGCGCCATTAAGTTTTTTGGCGCTTACTCAGCCGTCCCGGTCATTTTAACTTTGTTTTTGGGCTATAAATTATGGTATCGAACACACTGTGTCCATGCTGCAGATGTGGATCTAATGACGGGTCGAAATACTTGGGAAAATGAATTTCAACGAAGAATTTGGATTCAGGAACGAAATAGATGGCCACGTTGGAAAGTTATTTTTCATTCGTTCTTCTAAATTTTAAAAAAAAAAATCTCTAATTTGCTTTTCTTTTTTATTTAAAAATTGGAGGGGGGGGGGGTGTTGGAAAGAAGTGAAAGGAATAGGAGTTGTTTTCTGTTTTCTTATACTTTCAAATGAGTTCTAAGTACCAAAAGTCAGTCAAATCTTCAAATTATTTTATAATTACATAGCTATCTAATCACTAATCTTGATATAATCAAAAAAACAGCGAAAATTTTTTTATTTATACATTGTACTACCTTCTGTATAGAAAACCTCATTTTTTTTTCTAAATAAAACATAAATTAAAAACAAAAAACACCATAAGAAAGAGATTCTGTAAAGTTCTTTACTTCTTCAAATGGCCACGAAGCCTCCCCATTCCCCCTCCACTGCTTTTTTGCTCCTAAACTTAATATAATCTTATTTTTAAATGGTTAAGGCCTTAGTCTCAAGTAAGTGATACTTGCTATATTCTTCTCTACTCTTCTCTCTAATCTAATCTATATAAATATAACATACAAGTGTCCATCCAACATCCCCTTTAATCCCTGTCAAAGCCCCAACAATTATTTTCCAACTAACCAATAACAGACTGTTTACTTCGCTTATTTACCGACAGTTACCGACAAAAAGACTTCGATGCATCTTTTGCAGTTTAATCAGAAGAATTTCCTTCTTACTCCGGCCAGCAAGTGAGGGAATGAAAAGAAAACCAATTCGAATAAATATTATACATATAGAGAGAGAGAGAGAGAGGATAGATAATCTCTAGTATGAGTTAATGTTCAAAATGGTAAGTTTTATTTTTAACAGTGGAATCTGTAATGGTCTTAAAGCAAGTCGATTCTCTCAAAATACTCGGAGCTATCTATATACAAAAAGCAGAAGATCTTGAAGTCCTGAAGGAAGACGATGGATGAGGAAACTGGCCTTAATTACATATCAGGATATTTTCATTCCTCATTAATAAAATGTAATATCAGAAGGGTTTCCTCTTGATCAGGATTCTAATTCTCTCTTACTTCATTTCAATCAACCTTGACCCTTGCTTTAGGTTTTTTTTTTTTTTTTTCCTTGTCATAACTATTGAACCTAGTTGGTGATCTTACGGATTACTTGGATCACATTTATTTATTTATCTAGTTTTAGGTCCTAGGCCGAAGCCCTACATTTTAATAAATCCAGGACCGTTAAAGTCGGCAGGGGTCATGCTCAGAAGCATGCCTTACTTGTTCATAACATACCTCAAGCGGATGTTATCAATATAAAATAAGAAGAAAATAAAAGAGAGATTGCTTAAAGGAAATGGTTTTAATAATGAGTGCTAATATTTCTCACATTAGCGTTCATTCTGCCATTATCTTGTGGCATTAAAATTTTGTATACTTTCCTCGCATCCAGCAGAGTATTATTTGATTTCTGTGTTTTTGTAGCAGCCCGTAAGTCGTGCAAATTCTTTAAACTTCTCCAAGCAATTGTGTCCAAGAAGTTGGCTAGTAAAATAGTCAATTATCATGCCCTTCCTAAGATTACGTATGATATGAGCGTGGGTTCTACATCGAATAAAGTACACTGGTGAAATCTCTTGCCCACAGCTGCATTCCAGAACAGCATTCTCGTACTTCAAGGGACAATGATATGCTGCGAAATTTCCATGACCTGTTCTGGCGGCTATAAGATGATGTAGTAGTCACCGGGGTAGGGAGAGTTCTGGAGGTTTTCTACGATACATCTATAGATAGATTCAGATCCCGATATCGGGCTGGGCAAGCAGTTGATCACCACTCGTCTACTAGAATTTGTTGGCGTAAATGCATGAGTCGACGTAAGTAGGCTAGAGAAATACATCCAGGCACTACTTCTCGTGTAGGAAGTGTTAATAAAGCTGCCCGAGCTAAAGCATCAGCTTCTTCGTTACCTGGAATTTTTGAGTGCCCTAGCACCCATTGAACTTCTACTTTTGCGCTTTTTGATACTTCGTTAAAGACACGTGTGAGCCTTAGGCTTGATGAGGTTCTCTATGAGGCACTAAATTTGGAAATGTTTTCCACACTGGAAATGCTGCCCTCATAGCTAAATGCAGTGTTTTGTCTGTTAAATTACAGAAATGTGTAGTCTGAGGAGTTAATATCCCTCTCCTTGATGGTCGCGTCATCCCTGGCTACCACACACCACCTGCATATGTTGCTATTTGGAGTACATATGCATTCACTGCTTTTACCAAAGGACCAGGAGCTGCTCCTCTTTTGACAGAACTTATACGTCGCAAATGTTGAGCCACCTTGATTACCTTCCACACCAATTTTGAACGTGATATTTAAAGGATAGTTGAGAATCAAGATGCACGCCTAGCCACCTTATATGTTCAGTTGGTGCAATCTCAGCTGTATCGATGTTTATTTTAACGAAAACTTTTTAACAACGGCGCTGGAACTGGATAACTTCAGACTTTTCATGGTTGAACTAAACGGCATTTCTATGAGCCCAGTCCAGCAGACTATCAACTTCTCACTGAGCTGCTGGTGCTGGTGCTGAATCTACCATTATGGGACCTATTCCTAAAATACCAATATCATCGGCAATGCTGAATCGTGCTCTAGTGATTCCGCTGTACATGGGTTACGCCATGTATAGTAGAAATAGCAACGGAGAAATTGGTGAGCCTTGTGGTACCCCACAAGTGATCATTTTTGGACTTGTAACCCCTCCAGTATAACGGAATTGTACAGTACGGTTCTTCAGGAAAGAAGCAGTCCACTGAAGGACTGAGTCAGGCCATACCTGAGCTTGCATTCTCCAAATTAATCTGTTATGCAGGACTGCATCAAAGGTTCCTTGAACATCAAAGGTTACCAATGTTGATACCCGGCCTTGTGTCCAAGCTTCTTTTATGTCATGCACTACGCAGGACACTAAGTCTGTTGCTGACCTCTTTAGTAATGCCCCAAATTGTTGGTGACTCACAATATCTGAAACTATAGCTAGAGGCGACATTTTTTTAGCGATAAGTCTTTCTAAACCTTGTCTTAGACAAGAGAGGAGCGAAATAGGTCTCCAGCCAGCCCTTAATGGAACATGGGTCTCTACTAAACTTTGGCAGAAAGATAATTTCTGCTAGCTTGAAACAAGAAGGGTGGTGGCCAAGTCTCAGGCATGACTGAGAGAGTTGAGTAACATAATTACCTATTGAATCCCAGCAGGTAGGAAGTAACTCTACAGATATTTCATCTGCTCCTGAACAAGTATTCCCGCTCCCTATGGTACACTTTCGTACCTCTATTTCGGTAACTTCATTGGTCCATGGTACTAGATTTTTCCCAGGTATTGAACAGTAAGTTAGATCGTCAGAGGCATCATATTGAGCTAATAGATAATCGCGTAGGATAGAAGCTCTCTCAGCCTGATCAGAGATAAGTTGCCCTTCATGTAGAATGGGAGGAGGGATTTTAGCCTGTCTTGGAGCTGCCCACCGTACAGTTTGAAGATTTCTGCTGAGGTCTTCATTCCTTCCACCTTTCTTCTCCAATATTTTTTCTTCGCTGAGGCTATTTTGGCTCGATACAATTTTGCAAAATAAACTCACTCTTCGTTTGCTACCGCCGCCCTGTAGTCTAGACGAGCGACCTTGCACTCTTCAGTCCACCAAGGGGCGGATTTGCCACAAACCCGGTTTGGCCTTATACCCACTGCCTTCACTGCGTTTTTCAGCACATCACATAGATCTTCAGCCATAAGCTCTATTTCTTCTATAGTATCTGGGGTTACAGCCGGCCGGATCCATTGTGCTACAATTTTTGCAAATTGGGGTATTTTATATTTTGGAACACGATTTGCACCCTTCGGCGCTCTGATTTTAGCTTTGGTGCTGTTTACAGTTCCAAAGATCGGAAAATGATCGCTGGTGACACACTCTTCTCGCTCTACCCATGCACGAGTCCCATTAATATTGGTCCGAACAAGATCTAGTGTATTCCCCGCCCGGTGGGTGGGTTCCCCAACGATCAGACAAGATAGGTTATATTCTTCAGTCCACTTTTCAATCTCCTCTCTCTGAACATATGTGTTTGTAACGCCAGGTTGCCATGCACGATATACCGAATTAAAATCCCCTGTAATAATTGATCTGTGGGACGGTGTCCACTCCAATAGGGGTAATACTGCCGATGGATTGTGTGGTTCTTTATATACATTTAGAAACATTACATCATTTACTAATACCCAGCAATAGTCATTAGTTAGTATAGGAAACTGTTGGGTTGCAACGATGGTCTCCGGTGCTTTCCTTGTGTATGTAAAAGCACGAGATCGGATGCCGTCTCTATTTTGGGGTAAATATCGGTCGTAGTAAGGGTGAGATTTAGTACGTCCTGACCACCAAGGTTCTTGTATTAGTAGAACGTCGATTTGTAACTCACAGGCACGAGCTAAAGCGATATCCTGTTTTGTGCCCCCTCTTCCAAAATTTATAGAGATAAATCTAAGTAAAGGGTGAGGGGAAACGTAATTCTGTGATGTGTCCATCATAAACTCATAGCATCCCCTGCTATAGCTTCGACAGATGATGCTTGAGTGTTTTCCGAGACCATAACTTCAGATTGATTAGGTGCTCCATCTGAAAGTTCTTCTAGTACTGTTCCTCTTTCCTCGGCAGCTTTGGCACGAATCGCTGCTTGATACTCCTGATCAACAGCTTGAAGGAAAATTTCAACTGTTCTTTTGTAGGAGCTCCGTTGCGAGTAGGCCGAGCTAGACATTTGCGGCTGTCCGATTTATGCGGACCTCCACAATTTCTGCATTTTGTAAGAGCCATACACAAGTCTTCACTATGCATTGTCGAGCCATAATTTCAGCATGATGACGCCCTTGAACAATTTTTTTGTGAATGGTGTGCGTTGCACCGTTTACAAAAGTCTGTCAAGGACTATTTCTTAAAGATCCTCATCATTCCAGACTCATCAAATACACGGAATCCGGGACGGGGGGCCTTGATAAAAAGGGCCAACCAAGTTCGATGGGGGGCTTCCACACGACTATGGCTATACAATTTGATAGAGTTGGAAGTCATAGACGTGACTCTCTCAATTTCGTCAGATAAGAGTGCTTTAGTTACTTCTACCTGGCCTTTCTCTGTACGGATATATCTTGGAACTGTTGAAATGATCACTGGCAGCCAGCTTGTAACCATTTCAAGTTTTACCCCGAAAGAGGATAGTCGAAGTGATGATTTTAGAAGTGCCTCACGAGCCTCATCGTTGCGAGAACTCAAAGCAAAGCCTGTACGGACCGGTTTAATTAATCAATAGATGCAGGGGAAATCGAGAGTTTCTTTACTACCACTTCCCGAATTCCAGCTGGGGATAGCTTACGCCATTCGTGGTCATTAGGCAAGCGGACAAAAAGTTTCATATCATCAGTGTTTTTTTGATTGTTTTTTGTTCTTTAGGCTCCGATTTTGAGCTGATTTAAATATTGATCTCGCTGCAGATTTTTGGGGCTGCAGGTTTGTATCACTCGTAGGATCTGGCGCTACATTTAATCATGTCTTGTTTTGGCCATTACGAACCACTGTTGTCCACGGCATTGGAGTAGGCTTAGAGGTTTTTGGTAGGGTATTCGTTGCTTTTAAAGTAGCATTGATGAAATGGGTAGCCGCTACCGTTGGTTTATTAGGTAGGTTCATATTTGGGATTCCGTTAGATTTCACTCCCTTAATCTGTCAAAGAACTTTTAGCGGGGGAGCACATGTTTCTGAAATTGCGAACTATGAAATTGCACTTCGGAGATGTGCATGAATTGTCTTTGTCATTTCTTTTTCTTCACCCTCTTTGAAACTAGCCACGGTATTTTCCATACAACTGAAAAAGCCTGTACAAACCAATAGTCTGGTCTGCCAAGCACGTTCTTGCTGTTGTCGGGCCATGAAGATTTCTGCGAGCTCCTTTGGAAGGTAAGCATGTGTATCAATTATGTTTGATTGACCTGTTTTGATTGGGTCTGCGACATGCTGAGCTGCCCGCAGGGAAGGAGGAAGAGGTTCTCTAATCGGCCTATTTACTACTTCATCATTGAGTGATATCCGGGTAGGCGGAGGTGGTGTCGATGTGGGGAGGGTGGTGGAGAAGGGAAACGTTGAAGAAAGGGGAATCTTGAACATCATGAAATGTACACAAATTTTTGTAGGATACGCCATAGATCTTTAAGCTTCTTAGAGAATTAGGCTGCCTTGGCTTCTACTTTTGGACTAGTTTATATTGCATAAAAATCATTCGTGAACGTAAACGAAAGTTAAATTAAAGGAAATTCGTATTTCAGTGCTAACTTACATCTCTAATCTCGATTTTAACTTTATATTTCTAAGAATCATTCAACGCCTTGCAATGATGTATACGGGTATCAATAAAACAGTCAAAGCTCCCTAAATTCTCAAGATTCAAACGAGTAAAGCCTTTGGTACTTCTTGGTTGAAGTAATTTAGGCAAAATTGACCTATGATACTTCGTTTAATCAATCGAAAACTGTTAGAGTGGAATCTTACCGCAAAATTTATTCAAAGAACTCGTAATACAATCTGAAAGAGTTTTCTTTAGGAGACTAGGTCCGCGGCATAGTTCGCTGATTTTTGAGCTGTTTAGGCTTATCGTAAAGTCTCAATGGTCCTAACATAATTTTCTCAAATTCTGTCACAAATTTTACGTTGTCATGAGCGTCGTGGTCTTCAACTTCTTTCAATAACCAATCCCATTTTTCCTTGATCTCAGGAACATTTGGTCTTGTTGGAGTTTCATCTTCTAAACATACAAGTTGGTCATCCTTATTTTGTTCCTGATAAGATTCATAACTGTCAGAATCTGATGGAGGACCTGTGTCTATTTCTCCTGGAATATTCGTATAAACAATGATTTAGGATATCCCAAATTCCAGTAGAGGAATAAGCTGCTGATAGACCCAGAATGAACAGGATCTCTGACGAAAAATTCCACCAATGAACTCAACAGGGTCTATTGGTTCAGCAACACAGCGTACAAGGTGTTTACATAAAAGAAAATTGCTTAGCCTAAACTTCTCGCATGCACAGATCCATTTTCCCGCATTTGTAAAATTATTTTGCAGGCTTTGGGGTTTTATTTACTGGTTGCTGAGTTCTTTGCAATCCAGCTTGGAGAAATTTCACCAGCTTGTAATAGCCCTTTGATTGCCGCTGTCGATAGCCTTCATTCGATCTATTGCCTGTGGGATTGCTCGAGACATCAGTATCCAAATAACCATATCAATTTTTGGGCGGTTGAAGCGATGGAGGAAATCATGCTTTATCATCCGCCAATGCGTTTCGACAATCATTGTCGTCTTCAAGTCTGGAATCTCATCAACGTTGTGTGCACGAGCCCACAATATCCACTGCTGAGGCTTGTACTAGTTCACGAATAAATATACCCAAAGCCTAAAGTAATTTTTCGCACGGCACCAGGAGTACATCTAACTGGCATATTCATAATGTATCACTTATGCCGACTGAAAAGTACCATTTTTGTCAGGAATTAAGGAGTGAGCGTTAAAGTGACGGGAAAAAATGACCAAATTCGTGTTTTTTTCTTCTTCGTTTGAATTTTCGAGACAACAATTTCCCAGAAAACTGTCCATGTTGGACTCTCATTTGTAGGAGCTGACCCTAGGATGTAAGTTAGTTTGTTCAACTGCAACTTTTTGAATAACATACCTGTGATTCCAATCAGGGCGCCTATTTGGAATAGACTCCCAGCATATCTCAAGACTGGGAATCAGAGCCTAGGCTTCCTCTGGCCAGTAGTGTGTCAAGCAATTTGAGTTAGTAGGACTCTAAAGCTTCGCTTTGATGGCACGTTTAGCATGCCAGAAACAAAGTTGAACTCTAGCTTGTGGCTAGACCTGCTTAATAGCATTTATTTCGGACATATCTTTGTTACAACTAACAAATAATGGTTTGAGAACCCGTTTTTTTAGAGGACGGGGAAAGCTGTCCAGGATTTTAGTCAATGGCCCAGCTGAAAACGTTCCAGTCAATATATCTTTCCCCAAAAATATATAGGCCATTGAAACTCCTGTTCCATCAAGCTCAGCAAGCAAGGCATAGATATCCATACCGGCACTAATTGCCCAAAAGTTGCGTCGATCACGACCCCCCTAGTTGTTCCTATGAGAGCATCAACGGAGACAAAAATATGGAAACCCAAAGCATGAAGATATCCTGCATGGAACGTGCAATAGGAATAACTGTTGCCAAATTCTGTGAGAAGCGTAGTTGAAGATGTTATTTGATCATCATGACGTTTTCAGGAACTTTGTTGGCCTATATTCACCGGTAGTACACTTAGTACTGCGTGACATTTTCGGATCTATGAGCTCTAGATGCCTTGAGCTTTTGCTACAGCCCGGAAGGTGATTGGGTAAAACAATGCTCGTGGATGTGACGAAGCGTATAAAGTTCTATTCTAATATTTTCTTCTAGAGAATGATATTTGTGATACATCGTGAGTTCTAGTGTATAGTCTTCGAGGGATGGCCTCAATCCAAGCTTACTATAACAGTCAAATGTTTTTATCCTCATTCCATCTCGCTTTAGATTCGGATGGTAATTTATTTTCGAAGCGTCCTGACAGCAACAATAGTAATAATATAAACCGCAATTAGAACTGCATGACAACATTCTGAGCCGAGAGCCACAATTTTGCCAGTTTATTTTGACTAGTTGGTTAATTGCACTGTTCAGTGCTGTTCGGTCAATGCTACCATCCTCTTTAGTCTCTAGCTGAGATCCGAAATTGACAGATTATAGATATAAGTCGAATCTACACTTGATATCAAGTGTTTCAGTTTGGGGCTAGTCTTATGATCGATTTGATTTTCTTTTTATCAAAACTAAGGAGCAGGAAATGAACTGGTCGGCTCCGAAGGCCGATTACTTCAACAAAGTCATCCCAAAGATCAAGTGACGGCATTTGCCGCTTCCTACAGCGTCTTTTGCACGTCTTTTTTTCCACAACTTTCTTGTTGGTCAGGAAATCGCCGATATCACGATAATTACCGCATCTTAAGCAATAACGTGTGGCATGTTCCATTCCAAAGCGTAAAAAAATTTAAGACAAACAATTTCTGAAATGGTGGCAAGAAAACCTGTGGATAATAGAATAAATTTGTAAATGATGGTTGGGGGATTAAAAGATCGTGAGTGGGAAGTTATGGGTAAACAATTTGCATATACGCGTATGGAATTCATTATAACGCGCTATCCCTTTAACCCTGAAAAAAATTATTAATTACTAATAATGCAAATGACGTATCCTACAACAATTTGTGTACATTACGGTTCAACAATAAAAAGTATGAGATCACTGTGCGGTGATTTGTTCTAAAATCTGGCAAATTATACTGATAATACAGGGCTGATAACATTAGAGTAAGCACTTGAGTAGCTCGGGTGCATCATCACTGCCCCAGTTGATGGGGCTTCATTTGTTTTTTTTTTTGAATGATACTCATAAACAATCTCAGCATTAGCACCAAAAAATTCGGGCGGTATTAAACCATCGTCTATTCTATGACATCTCATCAATTTCTTTCGGTTCCTATTTTGAAGACCTTCGTTGTTACTCGGTAGAAACGTGGTGAGTGCTCCAACAACCTCACAGTTCGCATTTATCATAACGCGATATAATCCAGCAGCTATTATTTGTGTTAGCTTACATAAACAAACTAATTTATTTATTAAGTTATAATAAGGGAACATACTGCGCCTAAATTGCCTAGCAACACCATCTTGGAAGACTGGATAAGAGAAATAGGGTCCGTCTAACTTGAATCCCATTCTTTCACACCTCGCTGGGAAAATGTTATTTTTTGCAGTATTCATCTTCACACAAGCTTCTTCCGCTGCTGCTACAAGTCTCTGGTGGCTGAAGAATTCATTATTACACTGGTAATTGCTTGTATCATGAATTTTCTTTGCTACAATTGTATGTTTTTCACATGGCTTGAGTTTGCCCTTGACAAGCATTGCAACACCCCTTACCTTGTATTCTGGTGTGAGAATCAAGCGGAATAGTCCTCTATGTCCTAGAGTTTAGTCAATTCAATACTCTAGTAGGTGGAAGTGCGAGTATAGGTGAAAACAATATACCATTCTTGAAAAGTCTTCCGTCTCGCAATAAAGGCCATACAAGACATCGCTCGTTGAAAGGGGGTCCAAAGAATTCTTCTGGGAGACTGCTCTTAACTGCTTTACTAACTTTGTCTTCGACTATTTTAGCATTTTCTTCCAGGACATTTTCATAAAAGATATCTTTGCCACAAATATACGCAGGCTTTGGAGGTTTCACGAATAGCTTGCTCAATGGATCAGATTCTGGTGCTGTTGGGGGCTTTCTGGACCGTAAACATCTCAGATAGTTGTTTGTGTATCCTCTGACAACGACGTCTATAACCTGTCTTTGATTGTTGGGAATCAAGAAATATGGTCTAATTTTATCTGATTTTGATTTCAGTGTTTATTTCTACCTTAGGTTGTCAAGGAACAAAGATAATCACCCTCCCCAGATTTATACAAGACATTTCTTTTCATGATTGGCCACATCTGATACCCACCATCTTCTGGATACAGACGTCCAACGTAGGGAGAAGGATATTTGTTATTTCCTCTAACCCTAGTCTGGGCTATGGCAAGAGATTGATGAATGATGTCGTCAGCGAAAAATTTATGGCCGCATAGATAACCATTTGTGTTTTCTGGCACCGAGTGTGATGGCCCTACATGCGTTCTGTATCTCTGAATACATTTGGTGTAGTGGCCGGCTGTAATTCTAGCAACCACATCCGTTACTTTATTGTCATTTCTTGCAAAAACAATGAAGTAAACAGTATTTATCTCTATTGAAAAGATAAGCACAAGAAATACGAAGGGCCTATTTAACAATTACGTTTGATTTGCGGCACGAGTTGTGGCCCATTTTTGATTGGATACAGGAAGTATTCTAATTCACTGAAAAGTTTGCCATTGTATTTTTCAGGATAGCGAAATCCTTGATCTATAGAATCTAGAGCTAGCGATAGAGCGTCCTTGACCTCATAATAATGGAAGAAATCGTTACCGCACTCATAACCTTTCACGTTATGCTTAGTCCGTGACGACAACTGAAGTGGGTTCGGAGGAGATGCAAAAATGTGGCTGAGTCGAATGTTCAAGATTAGAAAAATTGCAAAGAGTCGCATCACTGCCTGCTCAACTATTGTGAATAGGATTGGAGGAAACGACGTCTAATGTCCATCAAAACTTCCAAAAAAAGATAATTAAAGCTGGCGAAAGGGTTTTCGAAGCATGATATGGTAAATTTAAAAAGTCCCATTTCAAAAGTAATTAAATAAACATATGTATTCATGTGTTAATTTAACTTGCTTTTGAAGTGATTATAATTTTCCCCCATTGCTATGTCGTATGACTCATAAGATATTCATTTTCACTTGGCATAGGTAAGTCTTTGACATCTCGAGTAGTACAGGCAATACTCCTTTAAACCAAATCAAATTTCTTCATTTTGTATTGTTTTTCGGGGCTCTTCTCCTCTTTTAAAAATTCAGTCAGATGAAGACAATCTACCCCTCAAAGCAGAGAATCGAGGTAATCAGTAACTTTTTTAGCATTTATTATTGAGCTATTAGTTGTGGATTTGGGGTTCAACAGACTAAGATTCCGGTGTCTACCTGCAAATTAATTTTGAGTTATCCACTTTTCAGTATACCCTTGTTCTCGACTCCGTACTTTCTTGCCGCACGCAAAATATGAAGTCTATTAAATAATATTTAGGAATTTGGATTTTTTTCAGACGACAGGTTCTCGTCTATTATGCCATACCCCTGCTTTGCAATAGTGAAATATGCCAACCATTTCCCATAAGTCCAAGTACCTAATATCCGTCCTACCCTATGTCGGTCAACATGCATTAGTTCCATTATTTTGGTTAGTTTGTCCTAGAACGCCCAACTAACAGAAATCCTCATTAGCATGCTATATAAATTTCAGGAGTAATTTTATAAATATCTAATTCATTAACGCTTTACCCGATTCTGAGTATACATGTGACTTCCCAAATTGATTCTGTAGTGGCTCCAGGAGCGTTTCATTGATTGGCATTCAGATGAATTGTTTAATATTCGAAAAATATATTTTCCATTTAGAGAGAGGGAGAGATAGGTATACATTCGAACTCTCACGTCACATAGAGATAAATAAGAATAGTGTTAAACTTGCAGAAGATTTCCCTTTGAATATTTGAATGCCTGTCCAGGATAGGTCGATTCATTTCTGACAAGAATCTTTTAGAGTCAGTTATTTTTTCTAGTTGAGAGATTCGGTAAGTTAAATATGACAGCTGAGAAAAATCAATTTAATAAAGACTCACATTTAAAAATAAAGAATACTTAAATATCAGCATCTTGATAACATATAAAAAGATACGATATTGAGAATAAGGAAGTAGCTATCATTAAAAAAACGGTTGTTTGGCTTGTAGATGTTCGAACTTGACTGTAATTGCCCCAATTACTATGAAGAAGGCGCATAAAAAGGCACCGCAGACACGCGAATGAGTTACCGTAATTGAGTCAATATTCATGAACGGGAGGAAAATCTATCCACCACCAGATATATTTAAGGGTAAGGAATTACAAAGCTCATAGTTCTAGGAGAACACCCCTGATTTCATCTGTACAACAACTTAAAATGAATGGACTAGTAACGAAATTGGATTAAACTGGCTGCAGAATTTGAGACGTATATGGCGGCTCAATTACAATGTGTACTCTATTTTGTTTGCATTCCCATAAAAAGTCAACGTTGTCATAACTTCCATGTCTATGGGGGAGTAAAAGTCTCCAACGTGAGGGTATAGATAGATAGTGATGTCTCAGGAATAATTATTTCTCGAAGCCAGTTCAATCCAATTTCGTTACTAGTCCATCCATTCGAAGATGTTGTATAGATGAAATCAGGGGTATACTCCTCGAACTATGAGATTTGTAATCCCTTACCTTTAAAGATATCTGGTGGATATATTTTTCTCCCGTTTATGGATACCATCCCGTCTATGAGAAGTACTATTTTCTCACAGTACTTCTCGGAGTCTATGGAGCCCCACTCCTTCTCCAAAAATAAACAAGGTCCCCTCTCTGCTCCCGCAAAGCTACCCGCAAAACTACCCCAGAACATCCATCCATATCTTTTGCTAGTTTTGGAATCTACGCAACTAATTTGGTACTCTTCGTTGTTCTAAATAAGATAGTTAGTCCACTACTATATTTCAAGTCAAGAAACAAAACGTTACAGACCTTCCTAGTTACCCACTCTCTTGAATGCTGCCCATCCTTCACCCAAGTCTCGTCGGTCCAAAGGATTGATGACCAATCTTCAAGATTCCAGTATAGATGGGCTTCGGTCCATTCTCTACGCTTTCTCGTGGTTTCTCGTGATGATGGAGGCTTCTTATGTGCTGGATGGCGCTCATAGCCTCTTTTATGAAGCTTTTTCTGTACCACTCTCTCACAAACATCAAGGTCCCTATAAGGACCGGCGGCAAGTTCAAAATAGACCAGTTTCGGTTTACAGATGATGGGGTGATAGTCCAATAATTTCATCAACATCCTACCGTGAAAAGGTTGATGGTCTTCCACTACCTCTTCGTGGTGTCACAGTGCCGCGTTTCAAAGTATAAACAACTTGAACTCGTGAAACGTTTAGATGAGCAGCTATTTTTTTGTAGCTCCAACCTGCATCACGAAATCCGTGAATCTACAAAATCTCACGAATTTTAAACATAAAATATAAGGTCGTCAGCTTACTATAAATGATTGATCTTTGGTTAAGTTCTTGTGTCGTAACGTCGTAGCAGGAGGCACCAAATGGGTTACTTGAGGAGAATTCATCTTTCAAGTACATCTTATAGAAATATTTATACAAGTCACGTAAATCGTATCACGTAATACATGTAAATATAAGTAAACATTAATATAGAATATAAACTTTATTCTTCCAATACAACATATCTGCTGCCGTCGTGTACAGGTGTTATGACAATCTGAGGTAGGGAATAAGTTAAGTTAGAGCTTTCGAGACAGGCCTAAGGTTTGATCTTTTTCATAATGGGTTACGCTAGTAGGGACATAGGCACATTTAGAATGACGCGCCAAAAATTATGAAAAGTCTAAATGGGGACTGAGACAGAGTTATGACGGGAATTAATTGATTGAATAGTAGTTGGGAAAGAAGTGTTAAGTGTGGATTGGTTGAAAACTAATACCTGCCAATCAATGACTCATAAAGGTCCAGAATTGTGCAAAATGAAGGGAGGGCCCAATAAAATTTCCTTACTAGAATAATTAAAAGTTAGGCAACTATAGGCATACATCGAGTTAACGATAAAGGTATATTTTTGTTTAATTACTTTGTCGACTCTGTTCACAAATATTCATAAATACAGACTAGTTGTTATGTCTGTAGATCCATCCCCTTAGAAGCACTAAGCGAGAATTTATAGGGAACTAGCCTGTCGATAATACAATTAACATGGACAGCGCTGGAGCTTTCTCAACTAAGCCAGATTCCAGCAATTACAAATTTGTACGTGGGGGGTGTAGTTTAACTGCCGAAAAGTGTAGAACAAATACCGATTCCTAATTACAATCGCCGTTTTTTTTCTCAATCGTGGTGCTTACTAAGTCGATCTTAATACTTTTGCATGTTCCGGTGGTAATACAGCGCGGCAAAGCTGGTATGCAAGATCGTAGATACTGAATTCTTTTATAATGTTTGGCTATCCTAGTTAAGTCTGTGCTTGTAATTATAACAGCTCTTATTGCGGAGAATCGAAGTTCAGATATCACATGTAAGCTGGGTTGCACAAGAGAATATATCGGTTGTAGAATCTTATTTCCTTATTAAGATTGCATCTATTCTATATCAAATACATGCAGCTTATGAAAAGCGAAATTATTACGTGGAATTTGTCTTCACATCATTATATTCTTCTCATTCATCGCGTCTCAATAAGGTTTGTTCTGTTTAGATGAATCTTCTAAACATTATCTTAACAGAAAGTGGCTTCAGCTATGAATATCCTTGGGATCCACTGTTGGTGGAAGTTAGGGGCCTTGGTGGCGGTGGCATAGTCCCATATATATCTGTCACGTCATAGCCTCCTCGACCCATATTGAAAAATTCATGATTACTTGACATTTCTGGACTATCGAGACATTAATTTTGTTCCCACTTTCTCTCGGTATAGCTTTGAGGGTAAGAGAAACGCTGAGAATAGTTTTCTAAGATATAACAGTTAACTTACAGTTATAGGAGCACTACTTGAGCAAGCCGACTGAGCAATAATCACTCTGCTCTTTTCTTTGAATTCAATACTATTTGTGATCAAGTTGAGTAGGACTGTGCAGGAAGGATAGTGATTTGGACCAAAAAAGCTAGATCACGGTTGATTATCGATAACTCGATCAATATACCAATAAATGAGGCAGTAAGTTGGAATTCAACACGAGAGAATAAAGAATTTGAGATAATAATGCTTGTTTTGGGTCGGCTTGAGTATTAAATAGGGGTTCCTTGAATGGCTAGAGGAATATGTTTTTATCTTTAAGTAGGGGTTCATATTTTACTTTTGATGTTTACGCACGAGGTGGAAGCTATGAAGAAGGTCCTGGACAAGAAGATTCTAGGGGCCCTGGATTTGTCGGGCTTAGCAAATTTTGGAACGAAGAGCTCACAAAAGAAAATATGTCGATATTAAAGCCTGGTATCCATTTATTTTCTGGTCAGGTACTGGCGTCGACATATATTTTCCACTTATCCTCAGCATTTCTATTCAATAAACATTGAGACGGGAGATGGTTGGTTCGAATCCAACAGACCTAACCACATTTCGCGCGGTGGATATTTACAGGATGGTGGAGGCATGTCTGGATAAGCCAGGGTTTGTAGTTTCCTTGGATGGATGTTAACGGTTGAGGGTTGACCAATGGCGAAGAAAAAGTGATTGTACTTCATAGTGGCATCTACGAATGGAATCTGAGGCATGAGTGTATCTAATGAAAAAGTTGAATCATCTAAAATGTAAATAAACACTGTCACTGTGTCATAGCCTAGAGGCTGCATACACGTTATTTGAATTTAAAAAAAAAAAAAAAAAAAAATATTCAATAAACACCCTGATGGATAGAATGGCACTGCGAACTCATGATCAAAAATCTTGAGATGCAAATTTTAAAATTTATCAGCCCTGGGATTAGAGATCGGTAGCTTACATTTGGTGAGGATTAACTTTTTGTTGCGCAGAATTACTGGCAGTATTCAAAGGAAAATATAGTTTATTTTTCAGAAAACGTCTAAAAGACGACCTTAATATCTCTCAAGCTTTAGCATCAAGTTACTGATGTTTTGCAACTTGTAGAATGATAAGCTAAGTAATAGAGCAATAGACTGCTTCTGAGGAAATCTCGCGTTCCGATGTAAATCCATCAATGCCCCTGGAGATGATCTAGCTAGTAAACTAGCTTACGTTTTGATTGGCAGACCATAACGAAGAAGTTTTTATCGCGTCTATAAGGTTTGTAGGCTGTCGAAATAAATAAGATTTTCAAGGGTATGCGTTATATCGCGATGCTGATCGGAAAAATTAGCTTGCTTGATCTATCGTTGGGCTCTAATAATTGGTGGGGGCATTTTTTAATAGAAAGTAACCCTAAGACTCGTCAATCTTTGTTAGAGAAAGTGGGTCACAATAACGATTACAGTATGTAGTCGGTTTAGAAGATCAAATGTCACAAGACGACAGCTTTGGATGATTACATTACTTGTTTCTTAATCATAGCCTCATCCTACGGATGGTTCCGCGACCAATAATACAAAAATTTATGTTCATGATTTCAAAAATAGTGGAGTCGAGTGGAAGATCGCACGAAGGCGTATCATTGAATTTTAATCGGTTCCAACGTACACACTAGCATCATCAAAGATAAACATAGTCAGCCGTCATTTCATTATCAGATTTCTTGAAACGTCATCACTACAGGCATGGGAAATGGTGGAAATCAACGAGCTAAAATGAAAACTATACCTGCATGAGGATTTATGTCTAAAGTCGCAAAACTAGCTATATCAGGAATTAGAAGTAAGAAATGAGTTTACGTACTTGACTTGAATGTTGTCCAAAGTAAATCGAGTTCGGAATTTTATACAAAAATCCGAACAGTTATCTATGAGCTACCAGTGCTTATAAAAGGATGTAACTACTCAGGTTTGAAAGCTTTGATAAGTACGCGCTATGTAATAATCGCCTGTAAAACTGATTTTATTATCCAAACATTTAGCTACAGTACTCTGGGACTACATACTATACAATTTCTATTACCGGAAGCTTATGGAGATAAGCTTTGCTAATGTCGAAGGTATACATCGCATTTACAGGTGTGTTATTTGTTAACTTTAGCTTACTTCACACAGTTTATAATTCAACCATAGATAGGTCTTATTTTTTTACACCGCCATTGAAAGACTTTCATGCCCACCCAACATTACAATCACATATTTTTTCCAAATTAAGTATTAAAAAGTATAAGCCACACAGTTCTAAATCTTATTCTTAAGCTTTCGCTCTACAGGAAAGATGGTTAAGCGACATTTTTCCTGATGATAGTTGATGAAATGCTTACATACTATTCCAGCATATTGACCATAGCTTCCCACCAGATAAGTTATCTTCACTGTGCTTTAACCAGCCATAATAGCTACCGCTACCGCTGCCGCTGCCACTCGGCCCGGGTGTGAGGAAATACAAATAGACACGTAGAAGGAGTGTTGTTATCACGCGAGTGTGACTGAATGCCCATCCGAAGCATGACTGTGAATTACGCTAATTATTAATTATAGGGCTGGTATCTCCTTGGCGCTGTGCATTCGCTCTACATGATTCTAGAAATAAAGTTTTATGCATGAACAATATTCACGAGCGACTATTATTTATGGTTCTTTTTGTTAATATGGAGATCTTCTAGCGCGTTGATAAATTTTAAGCCCTCCTTGATTTCAGAATCAACGTTCATAAGGTTCAATTGCGGCCTTTCTTAGCAAAAGCAGTTCGAGGTATCCACAAGGGTTACATCTAGACAAGCAATAACCTATTTCATTCGTCTATCTTAGCTAGAAGCAGATAATAATGAATATGACCAGACAAGGCTCGCGGATATTGTAATCGTTGCGTTGCGTCTCTTTCTGGAGCTACCGGTATCTAAACGGTGAGTTAGGATTCCAAAAGTGCTTGACGAATATCAGGATTGCTTTATCATGTGCAATATATGTGTGGAGGTATACGTGGATCGTAGTGTTGAATGATTGCGGTCTGGACTTTTGGTTGAATGGTTATGTATCTATCTTGTGTCTAAAGTAGGATGGCAACCTTAGCTGTCACAGAAAAACGATTGAACGTATTAACGGTTCATAAGACATTGACGAAATCTATTAGAGCTCTGGATTATATCAAGTATTTAATCAGGATGTTACATGTGTTTTAGTAGTCACTATCGGAAGGGATAGTAGGTTATAATTAGAGTCTCAGGTGTATTCATACTGACTCGAGAGAAGGGGAAGTCTGTTTGAAGGAAAGGAATATTAGGTTTTAGATAGTAACTGTAGATGGTAAGCAGGACTGCCTGAGAGATAAGAACTGAGAGAAAGGACGAAGAGAAGAAGACATTGTGTACAGAGTTACATAGTTTATATGATCGGTGAGATCAAATAGTTATCATTTTAGATCAGTTAAGACGTTATTGTCAAATCATTTATATTAATATCTATTTTTCTGTCACTAAGAGTTCTTTATTTTACTGTATATATGCTGAGTCTGACAACGCAGATGGATGCTCCTGTCCACACATGCCCACAAACATTACAGATTGCATGCACATGCATCTCACTATTCGATATCTTGGATATTTCGTTGATTGCGTAACAAAGAAAGTTCAAATATCAACCAAACTGACCAATATATTCCTTCTCTCTCCCAATTATATTGTAAGCTTTCTTACCGTCTCTGAAAAGACTGAAGAGTATACCAGAAACAAAAATGATCTATTATGTAAGCTTTTGCCCGAATAAGAAAAATCCCCTAAAATACATAATCATGATAGGTCAATTATGCGCTCAAATGTCGACCGGCTAACTATTCAAATCTAGAGAAGAAAAAAATAATTAAAAAAGATATTTGACTTCTATGCGCTTTTCATATCTCTAGCCGGTATAGTTAGCATTTTATCATGTGATCTTTAACCGGACAATCATGTCAAATATTTTAGGCCACCTGAATAGCCTCAATCTTCATTAATCCCTTCATTTTTTTTTTTTTTTTTTTTTT